>DWHQ01000210.1:0-16362 GCA_018247955.1 Eurytides marcellus marcellus | reverse complement strand
TTACAGAACTTGCAAATGCGTTGTCAGCGTTTAAGGGTTGGGGAGTTTTTGAAAGAGGGAGGGTGGAGGACTGAGTGGGAGGGAGGGGATGGAGGCAGAGGGACGGAGGAACGAAACGCGAAAGCGAGGGAGGAGAGAGGGAGCGAAAAGGAGAGAGAGGAAGGGAAGGGATAGAGGCAAAAGTAGAGAGGGAAGTAAGAGAGGAAAGAAGGGGTGGGAGGGGGATGGGCCTCCGGCCACCTCACTCACCGGACGAAATGCGGAAACAAAAACGCTTCCGCTTTATGCCGATTTTCTGGGAGGTCGTGCTACTTATCCGGTTCGAACCGGCCTATTCAGCAGTGAGAACAGCTGCATAGCTCTACCACCGCAAACTTACTTTGCGATATCTTTCTTGAAATTTCTCAATCTCCTATAAAACTACATATATCGGCCTGTCCCGAGCTCATTACTTTGCTTGACGTTTCGGCTATTTCTGCATTTACTCTTGACACTAAATCATCGAAAAAACACTGTAAATAGGTACTATAAGCCATTCATTAGTATCTATTTTTCTTGTCGCGGATTTATATAATAGACGAGAGCTAGTTTCTTTGAATAAAAGAAACGCTGTAAATCTTAATGTTCAAAATTTCCAACATTAATTGTTCAAATTAAACTTTTTCTACTAATAGCTCATAAATTACTAATGATGCGCGACACGCTTGCTCACAGTCAAAGATCAAAATCAAAAATTTTTCATTTTCTTTCAAAATTGGATTGGTTTACAATCACTATCTGCTCGGAAAGAAAACGCCTCAGTCCTGAGAAGAACAGGCGAAAGAAACTCAGCGGGACTTTAGCTCTCTTTTTTTTAATTACGTCGACAATTTTTATAATTTGAATCTTGAAATAGCCTGGAAGTGATCACATCATTCCCAAGATAGCACATCTTCAATGAAATTATTTACTGTATATATTAGAATAACCTTTAGCACACAAACATACTTCAACAATATTTTTAATTAAGCTATAGGAGCTTTCTGACGGATAAATCTACCAGCATAGTAATAGAAACATTACTGAGTAAAGAGTTACACTATCTTATACCTTAAGACGATGAGCCCAATGCAGAGCTGAACACTGAATGAGGTTAAAACGAGAGAAACTCAAAATTATTTATATTTTCTAGCATTGACGTAAATACACAAAGTATTTAATACAACATCGAGATTTTTAAATCAGTCCGGTAATAAAATAAAGAGTAAAGAAAGTTCAACTCTTATATCTCATTTAAAACAATAAAATCTCATTGAAACATGGCACGAGTTGTGAACCTAGTAGAACACCTCAGTCACCAGGCAATATGCAACCACACGATTAACTATTTGATGGCTTGTTAAAATATTATTCGTAGACGTACTAACATAGCACTTATTTTCAAAGAACACTAATACACAAACAGCCTTACATCATTTGCCGAATTTTCCATTGATATAGTGGTCAGTGCTTCTTGACTGTAAAGCCAAAGGTCATGAGTTGAATTCCCACTTAGAAAAAATTTTTGTGCGATGAGCAGAAGTATTTGTTTTGTGTCTGGGTCTTAACTATATAAGTACGCATTTTAAAATATATACAATATGTACAGGCTTTGCCTTGCTTGGGATCAGGGTCGAGATGTATATTATAATCATTTTAAGTTGGAAATATGAGAAATGCTTAAAAACTTTGGTGAATACCGCTTCCTATCTGTCTTATTCATAAACGTGAGTACAGAAATAACACTACGGATGCTTTTATCTCGGGGTGGCGATAATTTTTTTTATTGTTATTATACACTCCAGTTTAAAGCAAACGTATATGTCATGCTGTTATTATAATTGCATACTTACGCGATACGGATTTATTATAATTTTTTATGTTTCTACCACAACTACAAATTCCTTAACCCTTTTCTTGATAATGTATCTGTAGAGATACATTGCCAGCGTAATGTATTAATGCTCTTGGCAATGTATCCCACAAGATACACATAATTTTTTAACTACCATCATGAGTTTTTTTTATTTTATTTTTGTAGATATCCTTGGGTCATAAGGGTTAAGTAGTATGAATATTATTTTGATATTAAAGAAAATTAAATTCTGCCAAGTTAACGGTTAAACAGATTTTCTATATCATGATTTTGTACAAAGTGAATGACAAACAACTAGCATAAGTTTGCTATACCAGATAAGGTGTCTAAATACATACACTGCGAGGCCCGATACAGTACGAGTATGGCAAAGTAATAACTTGGGATACAAATAAAATTTCTCCGACGACTATAAACGCAACAAGTTAAACGATTGTAAAATATAAAAAAGAGGCTGAGAGAATAACATACCTTCATCTTTCGGTGCACTTGGTCGAGCTGTGCGGGCTCGAGGCGCATTCGCTGCGCGATCCTCAGCAGCGACGTGCAGCCGTCGGTCAGCGTGTCGCCGGCGACCACCGGGTTGCCCCCCACGAAGTGCATCTGCACCGCCGCCGCGTCATTCTTCAGGGCGAGCAGGCCCTGCCACAGCACCGGGTACCGCTGTAATGTAAACAATATACCAACATAAATAATCATGTCACTTAATAGATCCAGCTGTTTAAATGAAATGAACGTTCGTCATGGGAAATATCAGAAAAATATCTAATTACACAATAATTTATGATTAGTAACTTCTGTGGAAACATTGTCCTTCAAACCAGGAGACAGTAATACTTGTTCACTCTTCATTAAAGTTACGCTAATATACCTATCAGGTGGCCTCTACGAGAGTTTACGAGCCAACGTTTTCATATTTTTACCACATAGAAACACTGAAATCAATTATAATTAATATGCAATAATACTAATCAGACCGACAGCTCATATAACACAAGAGCTGCTCAACAGATCAAAATCTCCGAGTGATGAGAACAATGTAGGGCAAAGCAGAGTTCAGTGGCTCACCCTCAGGAGCATCTGCAGCGAGTCGGCCTCCCGCGGCACCTGCGAGGCGTGCGGCGGGCCGGGCGCGGCGGGCGGCGGCAGCGCGGCGGGGAGGCGCGCGCTGTGCGCGGGCGGCGGTCGGCAACCCGCCTCACACACTGCACCCACCAACCACACAATTATAATCTATTCACAACTACGTATACGGAATGATAACTCGCCACCTACACGCTCATAGTGCACGCAGCGTTTATTTTAATGAATGTCCAAATCAATAAAACTCAATTTGCTACGAGTGCACTGTAAGAAATATTGTAACACTAAGAACACTGTGAATAAGAGAACACAATGAAATAGATTAAAATGTACGTACAAAGCATGCGGTCCGCGGGTGCCGGCGAGTGCGTGGGTCGCGGGACGCGCGCCGACGGTGGCCGACGGAGTTCCAGCGGCGGCGTCGGCGCCTCCGAGCCCTCTGCCTCTAGAGACCTGTTCAATCGATGATTTAGAATATAAAATATGTAAAGGATACTTTTCAGGCCATCTAGCTCATAAATGATCTATAGATGTTATTTTATAACTTTGACATAAATATAATTTAAGTAAAAGTAAGTAAACAATAGCCTATATATGTCCCGTTGCTGGGCACGGGCCTCTGTACTATACAAAGGATATAAGGGTACGGACCGTCTTACGGTCCAAGTTCGAACTGGTGGACTTCACATGTCAACGAAATATTTTTTTATCATTTCTTTAATATGCGAGTTTCTTTACAATGACGTTCCAATGCCCTTTGCCGTTGAGAATGTGGTTAACAAGCCCTTAAAATTATAATTACAAAATACTAACACTGAATTACCACAGCCAAATATGATTTAATAATGAAATACAGCCTTAAGAAATTTTACGGACATATAAAGTGGGCTTTACATTGCATACATTTGTCATTTCGGTCACCGAAGACGAATAGAAGAAATATTCTACATTTAACGTACCTAGTATAGGGTGAAGGTGTTGCTCGACCTTCATGCTGTGTGGCACGGAAATGTTGCTGGTACATCTGATAGTGTTGGTGAGAAAAGTGAGGATACATTCCGTCGCCCTGGAGAGAAATAAATAATTTTATTTCTTATTCATCACAAACATAAGTTTTACTAAGAACAAAATGAAATTTAATTACTTTGTGGTATACCGAGGTAACGGGAGAAGTCTGTTGATGTGCGGGCGGAGGACTTCTCACTAATTCCGCAGACTATTCCGGATAGCGTGAACAAAATTACATTTTATGAAAGATCTTAAATTATTTAACAAAAATCTTTTCGACTACTACAATAATTTGTTCTGATAACAGAGAATTTCTTAGGTAAATACTTACGAGAGACATTTGGCCCTGGGGGCTGATGGGCGGTACGCTTGTGACTCGGAAAGCAGCTCCTAAGTAATAAAATCATATAATTTATTTTCTGCATTAAGTGGGCTATCCATAAAATGTCATTACACTGACTGGTACAAGAATTTGAAGGAATTGTTTTATCGAGAAAAAGGTCTCCTTCACTGGAGAAAAAACAGCCAAGTATCGCTGGGGGTTTTTACAAACACGTAATCTTTAACAGTTAACGAAATTAATACTTAAAAAAAAAGGCCATCCGTCATCATTCGTCTTTTTTTTTTATTCATTTGTTTTGTTTCACATAACAGACAAAAAAAATAACATAGGATACAAACATCCGCTGAGAAAATTAGATCGAAGTGAAGTCTACTCGATGTGAAAATATAACATGCAAAATTTATATTACATTTTCTTGAAAAATAAAAAAGTAAATAGCTTCATAGTCAAACAATATTTTGGAGCTTTAACTTATGTTTAAAAGAGACTAAATCTCTAAAAGATGAAGATGAAGACGAGATTCTCACCAGGATGATGGTGGTGGTGAGGACCGACGACTGCGATTTGTTTTGCGTGGTGCGGGGGCGGCAGGTGAGCACCGCGCGGTAGGCTAGCTGCGCCGGTGTACGCTCGGAGGCGCGACCCTCCCGCCGCGGCGGCGCCCACACCCTCTCCCACTACTGGCCCAATGCCCACACCACCCATACTGCTCACAGCGCCTACGCTCGAAATACAACGCACGTCCGCATCGCTCTCCCCACCCCTGCAGAAAACATGATGAAGAATAAAGTAAAATAATAGCATACTTTATCTATATCTATATATATAAAAATCAATTGCTGTTCGTTAGTCTCGCTAAAACTCGAGAATGGCTGGACTGATTTGGATGTTTTTAATCTTGAAATATTCGTGAAAGTCCAGGGAAGGTTTAAACGGTGAGAAACGTCCAATCCTTATCCCGGTACCACGCAGGCGAAGCCGCGGGCGTAAGCTAGTTTACTATAAATACTATGATTTCATCACTTCGGAGTTAAAAAGTTAGGAGTTTGCTTTGTACCTTGTTTTTGTATGAGGAGTTATCATCATAATGTACCTTACATAGCGTGAGACATAGATACGAATAGTTAGAGCAACTCACCTCACTACGACGGGTGTCGCGCGATCGGTGGGTCGATGCGTCGAGGGCGGCCTATGCGGGAGCGCCGGTGACTGCACCCGCGCGTCGGTCGCCTCCGTAGCGCCCACGGGCATCATATTGCCGGGCACGTTGTCCACAAGGCGGCGTACGAAGCCCGTTTCGCTATGCTCTCCCGTCGCGGAGACAAAGTCTTGATTTCGAGGCTCGCGCAACGGTATCCCCTGCTTGTCGGCCTCCGCGGGTGCCCTGTCCGCCTGGTGTTGAGCTCCCCGTTCCGGTACACCCGATACTCCAGGAACTCCAGCGACCCCGGGAGGCACGCCGGCGACTCCTGGTACTCCCGGAACTCCAGCTAAATTCGGGGACGCCGCGCCCATAATCGTTGTAGCCGATGCGCTCGCCAATTTCGCGTTGATTTCCGATATCATCTTTTTAGGAGGTTTCATAATAGGCGTGGGATTCGGATTCGGCGCTTGGGTAATAACGGGTTGCGTAGAAGTTTTTATAACCGGCGCTGGCTCCGGCTCACAAACGGATTGTTGACAGACGACTGTAGTCTCGATCGTCGTCTTAGGTATTTTTGTATCTTTAACACCGTCCTCTTTTCTGAGTTTTTCATCACAACTATCTATTGATGCATCCGATAAACTTCTATCCCTAGTTCTTTTGACGCCTCTAGGAGATTTTCTCGTATCGGCGTTCTGAGCCTTATCAGCTTTCGGAGCAGCTTGTCTTGTTTGCCGTCTCTTATTACCCTCCTTAGTCTTAGACTGCAAAGATGAGCCCTTTATGACATCATCTATCACATCATCTACAGTGGTACGTTGGACATCTTTTTCCTGCAATCTTCTCGATTTTCGTGTGTTAGGCGAAGGTGATGCAAAACTTTCAATTTTATCATCTTTAATTACTTTTTCGTTACTTTTTAATCTCTCTTGATCTTTGCCGGCAATTGTAAGGGTTGAAGATGCAATTACATTGGAATGACCTGATAACGGACTTTTTATAGTAAGAATTAGCCGTGGTCTTGCTTCAGTTTTATTAGGGGAAGTAGTTGTTTCATCGCCAGAATCTTCGTGAAAGTCATAAACATCACCAGGCATGTTATTAACTGTATTATTGACAAAGTTTTTTAATTTCTTATCCATCTTTGCTCGCCCTCTACCACGTTTTGCAGACCCGTTGCCCCTAGCCGGTTTGGAAATTTGTCTAGTTTGCACTCTTTCTTGTTTCCTTTCTCCTCTTTTTCCTCTAATATTGCGTCCACCTCTTCTCGCAGCTGGAGTTGCTTTTTCAACGTTCTGTTCCTCCAGTGAGTTATTAAGAACGTATTCACCTTGCGTTTCCACAGGTTTGGAGGACTCGGTTTGGTAATTATTTGAAATAACAGGATATGTTAGCACCGATGTAGTTACTTCATTATTAATTTTTGTATCACTTATTTTATCATTGTAATCAACATTATCATTACACAAAGAATCCACTTTTTTAATTACGGATTCTATATTGATATCTTTTGCTGACCAATAATCATTTTCATCTAGACTTTTAGTTTGATTATCGTTTTCTGTTGGTAAAACACTGACATAAGTAAACGTATCTTCTTTGAAATTTGTAACATCTGCTTTACTGATTTTACTAGCATCCAAATTTGTATTATTTGGTGCAAAAGTTTCATTTGCTTCAGGTTTTTCAACTTTGTCTTCGAATACAGATTTCTCAGCCTCTTTTACTGACGAATCGTTACTCATAATTAAATCTTGATGATCTTTTGGATTTTCTGTAGAATTTTCGTCTTTGTCCTTTTTATCAATTAAAACACTATGCATCACAGTATCTTCTAATGTCGATGATTTACCGCTTTCCGTTCTATCAGACACATTAACACTATTTCTTCTTTCCCTACAATGTGTTATTAAGGTAATCGATTTTCCAACATTAATTTCAAGTTTCTTTTCTGGGTCATTAGTTACTTTAATTTCGTTTGTGTTATCTTTTAACAATTCCTCAAAATCTGTCTCACATTTGTTAATACTCTCTGCTGATATGGGTGATGATTTAGTGTCTTTTTCATATCCACTCGAATTTGTAGGGCCAGTGTCTTTTTTATCAGTAACAATATTTTCTTTATCGTGTAACATATTATTTGATATTGGTAATACAAAAGCGTTATCTAAATTATCTGCATCGGTTTTCAGATTTATTCTAATCGGTGTTTTTGCTCTTGTAGAAGTTGTTAATAACAATGGTGTCATGACAACATTCGTTAGACTTGACGTGGTTGTAGCAACACAACTCGTACCGTCGGTCTTAGTTAAAACCGTGGTCGGACGAATAGCAGCGACAGACAAAACTGACGTTGGAATTTTACATGAATCTAACTGTATCACATTGCTCAAAGCTGTTGTTGTTAAAACTCTTTGTGGAAGAGTATGTATCACATTAGACCCTTGACTTCTGTTAATTGCATTTGCTTCCTGTATTGTGCACATAACCGGTTTTGACCCACTTTGAATAATGGATGCTGCAGAGTGGCTCACACTACCTACATGTATGATTGGCTTAGTATTAAATGTAATATGGCTATGCTCAGATTTTTGCGTTTGATTTTCTTGCTTATCAGACATCTGATTTTTGTTTATTAAAATTTTATTCTGCAATTGTAACGTTGAGCCGACATTTCCAACGTGCATGGCATTTTGCATAGATATAAAACGATTCTGTGCCATAACAGTAGCATTTGTATTCGTCTGTAGGCGTGTTGGTGATAGAATTATTTTTGCGTTTTCGTTGATATTCTCTGCAACATTTCTTATATCATTTTTTCTACATTCTCCCGATACTATCTTAGGTTGGTGCATGACTGAAGAACTACTTACAGTGATTGTTTTATTTTGTTGCAGTACATTGTTTACGTTAATTTGCTTGGAGATTGGAGTTAACACTGGAGCAACTGGTAGACGGCTTAAATGAATAGGAGTCCCTTGCGTTTGGACTAATACAGAATTAGCTCTATTCGGCGAAACCATAGCCCTTGCGCCAACAGGAATATGCATTGATTGTATGGGACTCAATGGTGGTTGTTGCATCCGTACTACAGTAACTTGTCCTGGAGACCTTTGGTGCAATGTATTGGGAGACCTTATTCCAACGGTATTCATATTTTGAGGAGATGTGCTTAAAATGGCCATATTTGTTAAACGTGGCGAAGTAATGCCCTCTCCTTGAGGGCTCGCTTTTGGACTAGTTAAACGGGGGTCACAATTCGTTCTGGGTGATATAACAATACCCTGTTGTTTTTGATAAAGGATATGAGACTCGGGTATTTTTATAGTCGGTGGCTGCATGTTAGCAACTTGTGGTCGTATCATCTGATTAATTACTTGATATGGTGCACTTACTCTGGTTGCATTTATAACAGGTCTTAATGAGTTATTCATCTGATTCGTAGGCGGTTTAATTTGGAGAATATTGGTTGTAACATGCGTTGGCTTAGTTTCATTTGTTTCTCTAGGCGGCAAAGAACTTGGTATATTTAATGAATGAGGTTCCAATAATTTATTATTCGTTAAAGTCCAAGATGTTATAACAGGCGTGGCAGTAGATGTAGCCTGTTGCGGTGTATCTCTTTTCGGCATGGAATAGGAAATATTTGATTCTTTATTTTTTGTATCACTATTTTCTGATTTTGGATTATGCACGACGGTTGTCTTCGGTTTTGAAACAATCACATTGGAAACTTCTTCTGATTTAGGGATATTAACCTTAGAATTATTATTTAGGGATTGATTAGTTGCTATTATATTTACAGGCAATCTATCAATAGCATCTTGAGTAGTTTCTTCAGCCTCCTCTGTATCAGTATCGATCAATAAAAGGTCGTTGTCAGAGACTGGAGTGTCAGGTTTCATTTCCATTTCACTGGCATTAAGATTTTGTACAGCTTGCCGCATCTCCTCTGCATCCTCTTCTGGAATGTTGTCATTTTCAATAGTAGTACTTTCGATTTCAATCTCACGAACACTACTGTTTTCAACTTCTTCATAGCAATTTGCGAATGTATTTTCTTTGCCACCAAAGCTTTCGCCTAATAATGCAGCAACAGCATCTTCGGTCTCCTCTTGTGAAATAATGGCCCTTGGCTTCTCCTCCAACTTTTTATCAAGTTTACAAGAGTGAGGATCCACCTTTTCAACAGATTTTTCAGTTTCTATATCCAGGTTTGATATGCTACGGACAGCATTCTCATTATCATCAATTTCAAAACTTGGCAGAAAGGCTTCTTGCTTGCTATTTTCAATACTAGGTGGAATTGGATCTTTGGGCAGGGGTACCTCACTGATATTTTGTATGGTATTGTCATATGGCGGCGGCATAGGAATTTCATTCACTTCTATAGTTTTAATATGTTGCACGTCATTTTCAGTTTCAACAATTAAAATTTTAGTACTATCACATTTCTTATCTTGTTTATGGTTAATATCGGATATCATTAAAGGCGGAGTATCAGTTATTAACACAGGGAGGCTAGGTGACTCGGTGAGGATCTTACAATCACTGGACTCATCTAATGGTTCCGGTATCTTCGGTACTTCAGATGGTAAAGGTATGTCTTTCAAAAGAGTTTTTGTTATCTCTTCAGTTTTCTCTAAAGTTATTAGTTCTCCTAATTTACTAACTTTATCATGGTGGTGAAAGTAATGATGATCGCGGCGGCTTTGTCGATCTTCCTTATTTTTCTTTTTCTTTTTTCTTTTCTCTCTATCTCTAAATTCTTTTTTAAATTTATCATAATGCCTTTCACTAGATTTGGAATAGTCTGATTTTAAGAGATTTTCGTCAAACTTATGATTAATTTGTTCGGACGCAGTGTGATTACTAAATAATTCTAATTTCGTACGACTTTCGTCAAGACTTGTGGCATCGGCGAATAACCTTGCTTCTATAGCTTTGCTTACAGCATCTACGTCCAAACTATTATCATCATCCTTTATTAAGTATCTTCTATCTTTGCGCTTCTTATCTCTTTTTCTTTTACTATCATCTTTATCGACATTCTTTATTTCCGCTAACAGGGCTTCAACTTTATCATTTTGTGAGCATACAGAAGATTCGAAATCATGTGAGTAGTCTAATTTATTATTAGTTGTCTTGTGATTGTCCCTTTCCTTATCAGATTCGTCAGACAATGGTCCAAATATATCTTCCATTTTTCCATCTTTTTTAGTACTTTGACACAATTCTTGAAGTAAATCAAAGGAGTGGTTAGGCGACTTTTTATCTTTTTTATGTTTGCTCTTCTCGTCTCTTACTTGAGCATCATCAGTGTCCACGCTTTCGCGTATTTTATCTCTGCGTTTTTCTTTTTTCGTACTATGGCGTCGCATTTTTTCTGAATTTTTATGTTTACCATCTCCTTCAAGCTCGTTGCTTTCTAATTTAATTTCTTCATCCGAAAATGATAACTTGTGTCTCCTTTGCTTCTTTTTATGATGTTTTTTACGACTTTCCGAAATGTTACGGTTTGAGGTAAGTGATTCAGTTTCGGAAGAAAGATCGTTTGAGCCAGTTTTTATGTAGTGCATTTTAAAATCATCTTCAACTTCGTGAGTTTTTAACTTATGATCATCGGAATCAGATTTTCCGAATAAGTTCAGTAGAGACGTCTTTTTAATTTTGTCCTCCTCGATATGGCTATCATTTTCTTTACTACCTTGCAGAGACTCCGAATCGGATAGCAGTTCTTTCTTTATTTTGTGACAAAAGTCAGGACTTCTGCAGATGTTTCTTCTTGTCTGACTATCGTCGTCCGATGTATCAGACATGATGCGAGATCTTGAATTTTTTCGCGATAACTTATTACGAGAATCTTCTTCAGTTGTTGGTGCACTAAAGTAATCGATTGTTTTAATTCTATCATAATCCAGACTAGATGCATGTGATTTTTCGCGTCTCTTACTGTGGAGAACAATTTGGTCATCATCAGAAGAACTGTCCATAGAATTTTTAAGCGATTTTCTCCTATCGTGTTCCGAATCACTGTCTTCGTCCCAACTTGATCTCTTCTTTTCTTCGCGTTTAGCTCTACATTGTTTTAACTGACTAAATTTAGCTTTAATTTTTTCTTGACGCTTTTCCTCTTCTTGTTTTTGCATATTTTTGCATGAACGAGCTTTAACTTTGTCATACATTGATATATATGTTGGTTCATCATCAATGATATCAAAAATAGAATGCTTTTTAGGTTCATCGGAATCAGAGCTGTCTGTACTTTGAATTAGCTTTCGATTCTTTCGCTTATTGTGGTCACTTTTATCATCTTTACTACGACGATCAGTTGACATTCGTTTTTCGCGGGCCAACTCCTTTTTCTTTTCATCACTTTTGTGCTTTTTATCTTCTTTGAGTTTGTTTAACAATTCTGCTTGCTGTAATGCATCTTGTTGCATTTGTAGCTCTTGGATTTGTTGTAGCTGTTGTATACGCTTTTTTTCTTTCATTTCTTTCCTAAGAGCTTTTTGTTTTTCATCCTCTTCACTGGAGCGTAATTCTAAAGTAGCAAGAAAATCGAAGTCATTTTGTAAAGCTTCTAATTGAACTGACACTGAATTTTCAGTCAATTTGTCAACATTATTTTCTTTCGGACTTTTCCTAATTTGTTTATTTTTGTCAACTCCCAATATTTCTTTATTTTCACTTTCCTTAGCTTCCACAAAATTATCGTCAGGGGGCTTAACTTGATTTTTCTTGTCGTCTTTAGTCTTGCTCTCAATAATTTTTGCAAAGTGACCTTTATTAAATTTTGTTGTCTTATGCCTGTCAGTTCCTCGATTATCTTTAGAATCCCTTCTTTCTGGACATTTTAAGTCATTCTTGCATTTTTTTTCTTCGGTTAAGCAATCAAGACTATCTTGTGATGATAATCTTCGTTTGTGACCAATATTCGGTGGTAAACTAGAGCAAGAATTGAGACGCTCTTTACGCTTACAATCAATACCAGACGAATCAAGGGAATAATGCCTTTGTTTTTCACTCAAATCACTCTTAATTTTTGAGCTGTGTTCGGCATTATTGTCGCATTTATTCTTGATATGACTCTCAGAACAATCTTTTTCCTCCTTTGTTTCACCTTTTGTCTTATACTTAGTATCATACCTTGATTCAACAAATTTTTGTGGAAAATCTTTTTCATGATCATGCTTTGTTATTAATTCATTACTCGTCTTTACTTTTGGTTTAACTTCATCCTTTCTTTCAAAATTTTCCAAATCCTTATTTTTACACGAATCATGAGAAGCTCTTGAGGTTGACGAATCAGTGGAGTCTTTGCGACATAAATCTCTGGAACTTTCTTCCTTCGCTTTGCTACTTTTAGATTCGTGGTCTTTTTTAGAGTGATCCCGCTTGTTATCTAAATGATCTTTCTTAATCCGTTCAGATTTGTGTTTGTCTTCTTTTTTTGTTTTGTTTGATGAATCATGTTCCGTCATATCTCTCTTTTTGTCTTTATCGGTCTTATCCTTTTTATGATTTTCATGGCGCACTTTATCATCAAGGTGCCTGGTTTTGTCGCTGTCCCGGTCAATTTTCTCAGTTGAATCACTTTTAACTTTGTCCACCTTATCTAAGTGAGATTTATGGCTACTGGAATCTTCTTTGTTTTTTCTTTCTTTATCATGCCTTTCTTTTGCATTTTTCTTTGATTTTTCTTTTTCTGAATCATACTTATCTTTTTCGGACCGTTCCTTGGAGTGTTTAGATTTTTCATTATCACTTCTCACATTTTCTTCGTGATTTCTTGCATCCATATGCTTTTTATCGGTATTATTCAATGAAGTAAATTTGGATTTTTCAGAATGCTCTAATGCTATGTTTTCTTTTTCAAATTTATCATTAAAAGTATCGAACACATTAGTAATTGAATTTTCCTTACACTTTTCGCTATTTTTATGTTCCTGCTTTATCTCAACTTTTTTTCCTGATTCTAAATAGTTCACTGTATTCAAATGATTTGACGTCTGAGTGTCACTTCCAATAATATTTTTAGTATCATAATGATGAAATAATTGAGTGCAGTGTGATTCTATTTTATTGTCACAGTTTGATTTCGCTTTTATGTGGTCATCTTTAGATGTTTCTGATTTTACGTGATGTCCACGTTTGAATAAAAATTCTTCTTCGGGCAACCGACTTTGTTTACACGATGGCGTTTCAAATTTTATGAAATCTTCTTTCTTTATTCCCTGTTTCATTACATCAATTTCAATATGATTACTATTAACGCCAATATCACTAACAAGTGATGTTTCAGTATGGTTAAAAATTCTTTCTGTTTTAATATTACTAAGTAATGTTGGAAATTTGTCTTCAGTCCTTTTTGAACTTTCAATATGAATACTGTCTTTTGGCGACAAACTCTTTTCTCGATTTCGAATATCAGAATCAATCTTATCGAAACAGTCTTTTACTACATCTGGAATATATGTTTTCGTGTCATTGCCTGTTCTGATAAAACCAGAATCATGTTTCCGATTTTCTACTTCGCGTTTAGATTCCTTTTCTGGTTCAGTTGTTTCTCTTTCAGACACTGGTGATGATTTTCGATCTGCTCTGTCTGTCTGTAATTTATCAATGGAAGGAGTTCTTAAACGAACTCTGGAGTCTTGTCTATAATCACTCTCATTGAACTTCCCAAGTTTTTCGAGTCGAAAAGGCCTTTCCGGCCTGTTGAGACGGGGATCGGCAGGTCGGTCTGACGATTCTATTTCTGGGTCCGATGGTGGCGGATACGGCGGAAGGGGTGGCTGGGCGTTGGAGCACATTGCTGCCATCGGGACGGAAGACATTAGGCCCGTCGCCACCGTCGTCGGCACTAGCGATAGGTGCGGGGGATGTGACGGGAATGGGTACCGAAGTGCGCGGGAAACACAAGGCGATGGACGCGCGTGGGGACTACCGCCCGGGCTTGGTGCGCGCGTGGCTCCCTCTAGTCGCTCCGAATCCTCATCGAACACCGAGCGTTTAGCAAGGAGTGAACGCACGACCTCCGAAGGTTTCACCTCGTTGATGTCTACCTCGAGTAGCCTGTGGCGAAGGCGGGCACGGTCGGGTGCGTCGGCTAGAGCGCGCGAACCGCTCCATTTCTCATATTTCTCGTCGAGACTGCGAATGCGTTCTTCGAGTGATGGCGAGTGTGGGGCAGAACCGGTACTGGATGAAGATGCAGAAGGTGGACGTGGCGGAGAGTCCGGCGCCGGTGCGGGTGTAGGTCGCGGCAAAGAGGGCGCAGTGCGAAGCAGCTGCGCCGCAAACTTCGGCAGCGGCAGACTCATAGGTAAAGGTGGACGCTCGCGCGGTGGGCGGCGCGGCTCCACTGGCGGCGCGTCGGGCTCGTCGCGAAGCGGCGTACCAGCGCGCGAACCACGCGATTCGGAGCCGTCGCGCCGCCGCCTATGTCTCCGCCGCGACGTATGCACTGAGCCTCCACGGGACCCTGAGCGGGATCGGCGAGACCCTCCACCGGCACTTCTATGACGTTCCTAAGATACGAACGAACAATAAATATTAAGAAAGAACATAACACGGGACATGGATTCTTAACACCTCTATATACCATGGGGTGCATACCTTTGAATGCTTGCGATCTTCGGGACTAGAATCTCGCCTGTGTCTATGGGTACGATGCGGTGACACAACAACAGACTGTAGTCGATCTTCATATGGAGTTTCATCAGTCTGCGGACTCGAACCCAACTCTTCATATACCCTTTAGAGAAAATAAAACGATAATATTTTAACATTATAGTAATAAAACAATATAAACGAAACAATATATTTGCAAGTGTAATTTGATTGTATTACAAATTTAAGTTATAACTTGCCTGTATCGCCGATCGGCTGCATATTCAGCTGGATCATAATGTTCATGTGACGGGTATCGAGGAGTTCGTGAAGACCCACGACCAAAACTTGGTGTTCGCGTCCTCGATCCATCATATCTAAATAAAACATTCCATTTACCTTCTTAATTCATAGATTATTAGTTATATTATTCTTATAAAATATTTTACAAACCGAAGTTGTTCATGCCTTGCAGTCGGAAGGTATCGCGTTGTGAGATCACCAGCCAACCTTTCTGAACCGGGCATTGTCGCCGATCCCCCGTGTTTCTCTAATTGTTCGTAGAAAGCTTCCTAATTGAATAAAAAAGGATAATATTTTAATGAAAAAGAATATTTTTGAGTTAGCGATTGTGTAGTAGTCATTGAAATTTCCAAGTTTGGACAAAGAAAAAATTATAGTTTTAGTGAAAATTAATAATATTATTGGTCTTATTCATAAAAAATTAACCCACATCTAAAGGCTCGCTTTAGTAAGATTATGAAAAAGAAATATTTATAAATGTCTTTTAGGACTAAACTGTACTATAACCTTTTTACAAAATATAATACATATACAAAAACTGTGATATTAAGGTAAAAGATAGCAGCTCTTTGCAGCTGATTAGTAAAAAATAATAATTTGACAAAGTTTAGTGTGTTATTTTTATTTTCGTAGACAATTGAACAGTTCAGTTTAATTATATATATCGTATTAATAACAATAATTACTACGCTTATAATGCAAGCCTTATAAAGCTCGTTATATCGTATAACAGTCAGTGTGTCAAAAATATACTACAAAAAAATATCCTAAAAATAACACTTGTTTGGTGTGCATAGCATGTGTCGACAGTTTGCTGGCATTTCATTGTGATGGCAACATTTTCATTCGGTTGCGGTTATAAATAAACAAACGTTTATCGAACGTTTTATATGCTTATCGAGCACTTTAACTAATGAATGTTTAAAAGCTTTGATATGTTTTTTTTTTAATGAATAAGACCATATATATATA
>DWHQ01000209.1:0-16375 GCA_018247955.1 Eurytides marcellus marcellus | reverse complement strand
CAGTAGTGCCTACACATCACTGCTTGGCGGTAGAATAAGTAGCAAGGTAGTACAACCTTGCGCTAGGCACTCATCAAAGGAGTCCTTCCACTTGCACTTGCTTGATTTGCAATTCAACTAAATTTAAAATTAACCTTAAATATATCTATATATAATATACCTTAATACGGGGGAATAAATAAAACAGCAACGGATGAAATTTTGAAAACAATATCAAATTTAATACATAAATAATATTTATGTATCTCTACATACATGTATGTTCTCAACTATATATTTACATTTAACACATATTTGTCCTAGCTTAATTGTAAAGTTTTTCACAATACGTCGAAACGAACAATTTCCCTAATTGATTATAATAATAAGCGACCGGAATATAAAAAAAAAAAACATGTCAACAATATGGCGGTCGGTTTCACGTGATTATTTCATGATACAAACATAGAAAAACTTCGAACAACCTACAAAATAATTTAATTACATTTCTCCGTGGAAGTCCCACTTCGGTGTCACGATCAGTGACTGTTGCTTATATAAAATATAATCTATTATCTAAATATAATCCCGCAAGCGTCAACAATTACGAAATATATACCAATGCCCATACGTTTTAAGATATCACTGCAAAGGACGCGTTCTTTTCTCGAACATTCTTTTCTAATTAAATTTTCGAATGACCAATATCCATGAAGAATTCTAGTATTTGGTTATAAAATTGTCTTTACGTGGTACCGATAAATAAGTTCATTTCATTATAGTATCATATCTATTAGTGAAGACGTGAAAATGATATCGATAAGAAAACGCGTCTCTCTCCATTACGAAGCTTATTCTATAGATTTAATGGCATCGACATCGAATCCACTTAAAAAGATGCAACACGTGTAAACTACGCTCGGTCCATAAAATCGCAGGCGCTAACTTTCCCTTCGCACCGAATTTGATCCCTCTATACATTTTGTAGCTCTGTACCTATATTTTTCGATAACAAGAGACGTTGATAACTTTAGCAATATTCCTTGCAGCTCCTTATGCGATTTCTCTAAACAGTACACCGATAATTAATGTTTAAATGGAAAAGAAAATCGATATAAACTTGCAGTGCGAGGAGAACTGTACTACAAACTATCTTTAAAACTAGATCTTAACGGAGCATTCGCCCCGTACTTAATTGACCGCCAAAATCGACTCGCATCCCGTTAAATTACAACTACACTAATTACGTTTCAACAACCAGGAGGATATATTAACTATGCTTAAATACGATCATGAGATACACCATGTTGGGCGTCTACATCACACAATAGGTGCGCTATGTGTACAAATATTTGGCAAACATCACTACAATTACTCACGGCGTGTCCACAAGCGCGATCTTTGCCACCGCTAAAGGAACTCCTTCCGACCGACGCACGTGTGGACACGTCCTTATCTAAAAAATAACGATGTCCAACATCCACATACCGAACATAGTAACACGACTTTAAGTCTACGAATAAAATTAAAGGCTAATTAACTATCTACATATTTCTCATTAATCTTAATAGAATTAACTGTGTGATCGATCCCGCGTCCATCGACTTACAAATTCTCGTGTACAACTCCAATAAAGTACGGACGTCCGAAAACTGGCCACCGTATTGAGTGAATCAACAGATATTAATAGCACCAACATCAGCTGCGATAACGCTAAACAACAAAAAAAAAACAATAAGCGGTGAATGCACTCGACATTGATTCAATTAAAATTAAACGGGCCGAAATGATGTTCCTACATTACAATATGGACGCCAAACATTACAAGAATTGACTTACGGTAAACATACTAAATTGAACACTTATTGGCTAAATCTATCACATACAGTCCACTGAGGTAATTCGCAAAACGTTATTTGTTTTTTGTCCCCTATTTTTTTACAAGCTATCATTCGACGATGAACAACATAATCAGAGCTTAGTTGACGAATTAGCTTATGCGAGAAAGTTTAACATTTTGGACTAGAGGTCTGACTAAAATGGATTTTGTTATTGTTTCGCGTCGATCGCTTTCGTTCGGAAAACGAACAAAAGTTTATTTTCCGAACAAAAGCGAGCGGACGCTTCGACTCGTGAACCGCCAGTGGTAAAAAAGTCTCTGATATTTACATGGGCTTTGTTTCAACTACCACATAACCTAACAGGCACGACATTTTGAATGTATAAGTGCAAGCGCATGTGATTTGTTAGATGATTTTCATGAGTTTGCTCGTCAATCAATTCATCGATGAATAATAAACGCAATCGTCAAAGAGACATTCGATTTTCGTCCAAATGGAAATCTTTACAGTTACTAACACACGTTTCACTAATTCCTTTATAAAAATAATTTTATAACTGCACACTGCACCCACTCTTGAATTTGTTTACCACCATAGTTAACATTTTCGATTGCGTTTACAATTAATCTAAAACGTTATTCCAATCCGCTTATGTTCAATGAATGACGTCGCCTTAAAACTATAAAACATTACGTGTAATACCGCTGAATGCCTTCTAGAAGTTACGGTGAAGGACTTGTTCAACATTAGTAACTATTTCAGCGGTTACCGATTCCTTGACTCGAATACCTTAATGATAACGTGTATACACCCATGAGGATTGGCGCCATTCGTAAGAACTTAACACGCGAGGTCACATCGATTTAACTAACATATAACAATTCTCATTGACGGTTGTGTGAATTCGTTGAGTCTCTGAAGGGGGAACTGCTTCTTGTAGCCAGGAACTGATGTCCACGGTTGTGATGACGCACTGCCGGCTGTCATCACGGCTGATCTCAAGCGAAGACCCCTCACGGATCGGCGATGATCTGCAACAAGATAATGAAATTCTAAGTGGCTGTGTTAAGTCGTCAACGGCGTAAATCCCGCTATCTAGCATGTGTCCTGGATGTTAACAAATCCGAAGTTCAAAGAAATCCGAAGACAATCAGTCGATGAGGCATCAAAATATCTTAAGGATCCTACAGAGTGAATTTTGCAAAATTTTCTATTCCAAGAGGCACGCGCTGACTACTATGTTTGTTATCGTTCGGTAAAGGTGAGAATAAATCAGAATACACTTGACACGATATAAAAATCAGGGCAGATTTAACATTTCAAAGTTTAACACGTTCAGCGTTGGTAAACTATTGCCAACCCAATCCTAACAGTCTAAAAGCTGACGTGTAAATTGTTCCAAAAATTAAATGAATGAAGAAATCTATGGGCCATATCTTAATCGTGTAAAATGACTATCATGATACCAAGAGAGAGTGTTTAATTCAATATGGGAGATATTGAGGATCGAAAGAGTACTCCACTCTGGGTTTAATTTAAAGATTAAAACTTCTTAACAATTTACTACTTTCTTCTCTAACTCTCACCGTTCGAACTATACTGTTCCGGTACTCTTGGAGAGCAATCTGCTGCGTATGTCTTAAAGCTAAAGAGAGATCTGTCAATAAAACCTCATTCACATATTCGAGAGCATTACTTCGAAAATAATTTTAATGATCAGGATGGTGTTGTGTCATTAACGTTTGTGTGTGCTGGCCGATGCACGGATGCATAGCCATTTGCATTTGGCTGACTGGGTGAGAATGCCCTTTGGCAATAGGTCCGCTAATGGTAATTTCTACTTTTAACAGTTGCAATAAAGTATTAATAGACAAGAAGCCAGTGTAAAACATTGAGCTGTTGTCTGTGCCGGCAACGCAATGTCTATAAAATCTCAACAATAAAAAACGAAGACATTACCAAATAGGAACAGACTCAATCAAATCTATGAAAACGTAGCTCGCGACGTAATCACACCACCCTCACTCAAGTACAAACGTTTGCACGTCGAAGCATAATCGAATTCACGATCCGTTTATTCGGTTCAATTAGAAACATCGGCCAGGGTGAAGGCGAGTGGAATAGAAATTTACATCGTAATTAAATCGTGGCGGGATAGGTCGTTCGCGGAGCTAGTATCGTTTCGATCACTTGGAGATTCGCACGCGGGCGTCTGTAGATGTGGATTATCAGCGTTTCTCGTTCGGGCGGACTTTCCGCTGAGTCGGTGGAGTGTAAATCGTAACCTGCCCGACAGAGCGACGCCGGCTCCGGCCCCCGCGCCCCTCGCCTCCCAGGTGACGACTGCTGTAGTGATGCGCCACCACCCTATATCGAGGTTGCGGCTTTTTGAAGTGACAACTTTTTATGGGAGGGTTTTACTTCGTAACGTAACGCGTAACGACGCCAGTCTGTCTGGCTTCAGTTGACAGTTTGACGGTATCACTTCTGTCGGGCGTCCCGCGACGCATACGTTTTTCTTTATACTTCCTCTAGATTTTCGATTAAACTTTACATAATTAAGTGATCAATTAAATATTCTATAAACAAATTCGCTTCGTCATTCATGTATATGAAACTAAAAAATATTTTGTTTTTCATTTCATACCTACAAAGGTTTCATCATGATGTTTTTATTTACAGAACACGCAGTTCTTTAGCATTTCATAATTATTAATTACAGATTAAGAAGTTATTTCCAGTATCGTGATTTGGACTATGTATGCTCGAATCAATTGAATTAACAGTCAAAGTATAACATATTAGTAAATCTTAAAAACCTTCAACATCGCGTATCGAGATAGAATCTCACGCACATCGCATCACTACGAAACCGCGATAAATCTGTCGCATATTCAGCAATGTAACGGACTTTCTCTGCGCGACTCATTGCTCAGAATAAAGTGCGCCGTTCTTAATATGTGACGTACATAATTGGCATCCTTTCCCGAAATAAGTTCCACATAAAACACAGTTAATACGCAAGACGTTTCATGAGGAGAAAGTCTAATAGAAATAAGGGGACATATGTGAATGTAACCACTTCCACGCAGTCATTTCGAGTTGATATTATCATCTAGTTAGTCCAGTTAAGTAGAAATATATATTTACTTCACAGTATAAATTTTACCTTAAGAAGACATTATATAAGTAGCTAATAATATTTTTGATAAAATACAATAGAAGCAAAAATATCAGCACGATCAAGGAATAATATTTTAAAAGAGTTATGTTGAATAGGACTTGAAATACATTTCGTAATTCAGAGTTTCGCATTACATTGAATGTAGTGGATAGTTTATAAGATATTTTGAAAACGACTACTGTAGTTAACCGATTGCATTAGACGACTGAGAAGAGGGAAGCAATAAGGTTAAATATGAAAAAATCAAACGCGTTGTAGACTCGGAAAGTTTTTCCAACATATAGAAAGATCAGTAAAAAGGGTCTTTCTCTACACTGGTATTATATTGTATTTATTCATCTTTTTATTCTCTATTTTATTGTAATTCTCTATTTGGTTCTCTATTTAGTGATCAATAGTAGTTTTTTTTTACGTTCACCAAGAGCGTTTTCGCCACAAAGGCGACAACGACGAATAGTAAAACCAACATTACATAGTTGGGAAAGTAAAAAAAAATCACCGCACCTCCGCATCGCGAGCCACCTCCGGATCCGAGTGAAATATAAAATCTCGAACTTTTCGAGAATATTCTCGCCCCAGAAGGCAGCGTGACAATAAATCGGGTTTCGGATGTCACGCGCTATAAAGCATAGGCGTCGTCGGTTATCGAGTGATTCCGGCGGGGTGTAAATTTATTCACGAGACGGGGGAACGACGACCTCGCGATATTTGGAGCGCGCTTCCTTCGCCGGCCGGCGGCTGAACGCGCGGCTTCGTGGTTTTCTTAGTGTATGTAAAAAAAGTGGATGGGAAACTACCAATAGAGGCGATGGCATTACTATTAAGCTATGGAAGGCAATCAAGGTTCATCTGGTACGTGGCAGTGATCTTCATCGTCAATTAACCTATATTAAACAAAGACAAGAAAAAACGTGGGCGTCGCGGGACGCCTGACAGAAGTGATAACTTCAAACTGTCAACTGAAGCCAGCAGACTGGCGTCGTTACGCGTTACGTTACACGTTACGTTACGCTCTTCGTAACCCTCTCTTCGTTTACCCTCCTATAAAAAGTTGTCAAACTGTCAACTGAAGCCAAACAGACTGGCGCCGTGACGCGTTACGTTACGAAGATGTTTACCCTCGCATAACAAGTTATCACTTCAAAAATCGCTTGAGATGTATCCCCTAATGGGTGATTAGAGGTCCACTTTGTTGCTCGGCCCTACGCTGCGGTCGTCACCCACAGATGTAAGAAGTTATATGCACAATAGTTACGCTGGCAACATTGCGCTTCACACCTGAATACATAACTATCACTTACAGATCACCTCCTCCATTTTGGAAATCCATCCGTAATCCACACGTGAGTAAAGGGATTTTTTCGTATGAATAAACTGGCATTTCAGGGAAACATAAAAAATAATATGTTGAGTGGCTGTCAGACTGTCAGGAGAGGTATGGTATTATTATGTACAAAATATGTATTTTATTAAATATACCATACCTATATATTACCCGTCATATTTTTATCATATTCGTAAAATAATAACATAATATACTATTTATTATATTAACGTCGTTCTGAAATAAATAAACACTAACTAACATTATGTATATATTAAGTATGAGTAATTTAATTATATAATAGGCTTACTTAACCTTTCCATATAAGGTTCCATATAAGTTCTCGGTATTGCGGTACTATCAAAAGTCTACAGAAATTAGAATTATCACTAAAGAAAAATCGTATTATCAGCAAAAAAAAAAAAATAATAAAAAATAAATTAGTATATGATAAAATAGCTCATGGAAAAGTCAATTACCAGATGGTGTAATAAATTATCGAGGAGTTTGGGGATATTAGCAAAAAAACATAAATATTGAGAGGGAACTATTGGATGCCTCGGATGATCGGTGATGTTATAATTTTTGTCGATGTGGTGAGCTCATGCCGAATTTCCTTCTCAGGTCTAGCGATTCGATGTTTTAAAACTAAGTTAGAATGTGTTTTTGAGTAAAGCTACAAAAACAACAAAAACTAACACGTAACTAACGACTGAAGCTTCAAACAACTCAAGAGTTTAAAAAGAAAAGAAAAAGAGTTTCTGGTAGAGCAAAATGTGTGAAATAAAGTTGTCTGGTATGCGAGACGGGTATATTATTGTATATTTAAATGAAATATGATTTTAATAGAACGACTGTTGCGTTTCTTGTCAGTTCTTCTTCGACGTTAACAGAACTGCATTCAGAACCGGTAGTCCTAACGGACAGACTACTCAAAATTCAAGATTAAAAATTGCTAAATGCATGAATATTTTGATTTGATATTATTTCCATATCAGTCTAATTACGACTATGGCTGTTTTAAATGAATTTCAGTTATTTATTTATTTATGCTTTATTGCAAAACAATACCAGTCAACTCTGGGAGTTATACCGAAAGTACTCAGAGGCAACATGGTTGGAAAATTCATCAGAATCCCAACTTACTCGCTCATTTATCAGGATTTATTAGGATTTATCTCATCATTATTTTGTCGAAATCGACCAAAGGAGTTTTCTTTGAAAAAAAAATATTATCTTTATTCATTGAATAGTATAGTTTAGTTTTTATACTGACATTTATGATTTGACAAATCACATGTTTGACATTAAAGTATTAACGTAAACAATGAATAACTTAGTACATATTTTTATGATTAACATATACGTCGTACGCCTTTTACAAAAACTGTAACTCTGTCAAATTTCATCCTCCTCCGTGACTGCAATAGGCTGTAAAAAGTTTTCTCTTAACTTGTAACTAAGCAATTCGAGAAAATGTGCTCTTAGAAATTTGTAGAATTCAAAACGAAACCGGTGAAAACCAAGAAAATACGAAAAAGTATCAAATTGCGATTTATCGACACCAAGGGTTTCACGCATTTATATAATAATAATAATATCATGGAATATCTCACACATTTCCATTTAACCCCAAACTAGGCAGCGCCTGTACTATGGTAGACTGACAACGGATATATGTACACACTTATATATTTTAAATGTATCCTTATATAGATAATTTTTACTCAGACGCAGAACAAATAACCGTGCTCATCGCACAAATTTTGTCTTGGGTGGGAATCGAACCCCCGACCTTCGGCTTTGCGGTCGGGAGCACTAACCACTACATCAACGGGCCAGTCAAATTGTTATATTACCGTAAAACAGTAAAGTTTAAGCGGTCCTGTATTCCGGTTTAATACGAGCAGCAATGTTACAAGGGTGTGGCGGTGTATGAGCAAATCGCATACCATAAGGTGCATGATTCATTCATCGCGTAACACGTCATTTCCAAACAAAAAATTAAAAGTGGGGACATGTTTGCGAGGTGTTGCATGCATCTGTCATCTCTTCCGAGATTTAAATGTGTCATGGATTTGAAAGTGTTTGACGATGCCAAATAATGGACGGTAGAGATATAACATCTCGTTGCTTTTTTTATGGAGAAGGCTGACAAACGAGCAAGCGGCTCACCTGATGGTAAGCGATCGCCGCCGCCCATGGACATTTGCAACATTACAGAACTTGCAAATGCATTGCCAGCCTTGAAGAGAGGATAATTTTGGAAAGAGGGAAGGAGAAGTGAGAAGTGAGAAGGAGGGAGGGGAGAGAGGGTAGGGTGAGGGAGGGAGGACGTGGTTCTTATCCGGTTCGGCCCATTCAGCAGCGGGAGCAGCTGCGTGGCTCTACCACTGATGAGCACAAGCTTGCACGTATATAATACAAGCACGAGAGCAGATGAAACTACGGGCTTTGATGTAATTGAAATCTGATGGATAGAATATGGCGAGATCTTTCCACTTTGGCTTCGCAAATTGCCTCGTAAACAATCAAAGAAATTGATCGATTACGAGAAAGCAAAATATGTAAGGGAGCATTTTCCTACGAAAGCAATGAAATATAGCTAACAACAAAAAGCGATTATCACTGGCCGTGGATTTTGGAAAGACTAGTGGGTTAACAAACACTACAAAGCTTTTACGCGCTGTGCTTTAGTTATGTCAATAACAAGAAGCAATCCCAAATTTTCGGAACTGTGAATGAAAAGTACCCTATGTACTTTTCGTCTGTTATTGGGAAAAAAAAATCAAAACAGCAGTAGACATAAAACCAAGGAAGAATCAGACAAGAAAAATATATATTTTTTTACAATAACGATATGAAAAAGTAAAAACAGCAATTGATAAAAAAAATAAACCTCTTATATTCGTACCATATTCTCATTCTCAGTTAAGAGAATTATTCGAGATAACCATTAAAAGATGTACATATGTATAGTAACTGGACATTAAATATCTATTTTAAAACCGGTTTTAAGACTGAAGAGACCTGAGAAGAAATAAAGGTACTTAATAAAATTTTAAACTAAAATTATCTTTTTGCCAGTACTTTTACAATGCTTACAGAATTCATAGGTACATAGTACTTATCTTTATTAAACAACCAAACAGCTGTTGTAAAATTTTTGTTAGAAACGAAGTAGAACGAAATCGGAATTGTACACTTGAACATTTAACAATCACGTACACCACCAGAAATAAACACTCATAAATTGTAGACAGGAACAATTATAAAGTGAAACGTCAATATGTCCTCCCGACCGATTCCGGCCACGGCGGTCGATCTGCAAGATCATGACACTGCTGTTCGATGATGAGTTAACTCGTCATTGCACTTGTATTATATTGTGTTTATATCTTGTTTAGTCGTATCCGAAACAAATTTGGTATTTTAACTCTTTTGGTATT
Organism: Eurytides marcellus marcellus; assembly: GCA_018247955.1. Classification (NCBI taxonomy): domain Eukaryota; kingdom Metazoa; phylum Arthropoda; class Insecta; order Lepidoptera; family Papilionidae; genus Eurytides; species Eurytides marcellus. The sequence continues at coordinate 6,598 of DWHQ01000209.1, read as the reverse complement.
TAGGTTTTTATCACAATTTTAGTACAATTCCAAAAATTTCAACCATACGGAACGTACGTATCGGTGAAGAAATGTTCAATGAATTATACGTAGTTTATCTGATTATACGATTGATTTCAAAATAAATTGTAATTATTCCGAAAGTGATGAATAGGCAATGAAAAACGGCACAAAATAAATTTTATATAATCCCATAGAGTGATGTAGAAGGTTGGAATGAAAATGACATTACAGCTTCTTTAGAATCGTAGAGTGTGCTTTTCAAAGGGAAGCGCGGCGAAACGAGATATACCTGTGAAACCTATTGTGAATACACGCAGGTGATTGTCATATAGTTTATTATATATATAAAAAATTTGTGCGTCGCTTTTTATATGCTTATTGTCAACATCATCAAATAAAGCCAGATAGATTGGCGCCGTTACGCGTTACGTTACGAAGGAATTTACCCTCCCATAAAAAGTTATCACTATATTTTCTATGTAAAACTACCAGTCAGCAAAGTGTTTAATCTGTGGGTGATGTGCGTCGCGTAAGACCAAGTCAGTTTTATGTGACACTCTTTTGTTAGGTGAAGATTTGTCGGTTACAATCAGGCGCACGACTTACTTGACTCACTTTCTTTCCTAGAAAAAATCTTTACCATTGACGATGACCTGCCTGGCGCAGTGGCTAAGCTATTGGCTTCGGCGTCACAGGCCGTGAGCTCGATTGCCACTCGGGTCAAATATTTGTACGAACTACAGATAATTACTCCGGATCTGGACGTTTATGTACGTAAAAAGCCTTTGTTACACAAGATATTTTTGTCACAATGAGGGCAGTGTAGAAATAAACAAAGAAACCAGGTTTAAAACCCGGCAGTAATAGGTGTCTTTGTGGACATAGACCAGTAAGGACGTAAGTCAGAGGGCGGGCGGTAACAGGCAGGGGTACCTGTTGCACGTGGGCGGAGCGTTACGCCCAACGCCCAGCGCCCGTGCACAAATACAACGGTCGTAACTTGTGTTGTGGGGTGCACGTTCCAGAGATAAAGCTTTTAACTAGTAACTGGCCTACGATTTTTAATTACACCGTCCTACGCTGCATGTTATGTTAGTTATTTGTTCGTTTTGATAAATATAGCATGTCATTTATAAATGTAATTCAAATACAATGTATGTATGTTGTTAATGAATAAATAAATACAATACAAAAAATTTGTGTTTATATTATTAACTGTTTAGTGCGAGGATTTAAAAGTATAAAAGGTAGCTTTAGTTTTTTCTTTATTGAAACTTATAGATAAATAATTTAACAACGAAATAAGACTAAAATTGAAATATGTATGATCACTACACATTAAAGTGATAAATTTTATGTAAACACTTTTCGCATAAAAAAATTTCACCTTTACTTTGGAAGAATTGCAAAGGAAACTTGACACTACTAAGAACTTAAATTTCGTGACATTTATAAGATGTTCTCTTTTCATTTACGTTCATAAAACATGAGTGTCGGTATACGTAAAGATTATTCGTAATATTCTTTTTATTAAAAAAAGTATGTTACTGCCCGCAATGATTACTCCTACTCTTCGCATCGAATGTTTGAAGTATTGCAGAAAAAGAATTATAACACTCTAAAATATTTAAAAGTGACTAACACAAGCCAATGTGCTAATGTAGAAAGTATATTAATTTGTCGTTCTTCGGCGTTTTTATTGCTTGTAGTAAAACAAACGGTTCCTCGCTGGCTAATAGTTATATTCTTAATAAAACGTGTGTGTAACTATCTAAAGAAACTTAACGCATAATCTTCACGATGTTCTTATGTATATCAAGCCCTATATTGGTGAAACAGTTGGTAAAAAACAATGATGGGCTCTATATTTGCAAGTGAAGTTGATATAAACAAAAGGGAAGATTTGTAACGTTCTTACAAGACAATATATTGAGCATTGAAAAAAAAATCAATAAAGTAAATGCACACTACGGTACATACCATACAGAATGATGAACTTATCAAAACAATTGAGGTAGACTATGTATTGAATTCTCTATTCTTCACGGGACTCAGTACAACTACCATTAAGTGCTTCGAACTATCTGTATCGTTTAAAATTATTCTACTAAAGAATGTAACAACTTATCAACCGAACATAATGGATCCGCCCAAACATCTGATCAATAATAATAATTAATTTAATTTATATAAAAATCATTAAACTACTCCTCATTGGCTAGGTTAGGTAATAGAGCTTCAGACAATTCATATTCAATCGAAAACAAGGAAGCGAGAAACCTTGGAGGCAAGAAAAATATGTCACAACGTTTCCTAACTGTGTAACACTCTCTTTACTATTACTCTTTCCAATAAAATCGGATGCGAAATAAATTCGTGGGGATGGAACATTGATATAAATCAGAAAAATATACTTTCCCTCCCCCAAGCATATTTTCAGGTGGCAAACAAAATCTTTTGGGCATGTTTAGGAGAGAAACTTTCGCTTACATTAGGCGGAGAATAACTTTATGTCGGCGACAACTTTTATCGCATATAATAATGTAGTGAACATATCATATTTATTTTCACATAAGCGTGAAAGGTAACCTAACATTTTTATATATCTATCTATATCATAATAACATATCGACGATGTGATGATGTCGAAATGATGTCAGTTCGTTCGTGAAAAAAGTGAGGGATCATCAATAAAATTTAATACTATGTTTTTGGAAGAACAAATTTTTTATTCAAAGTTTAAAATCAGACGCAATTGGTCATTGATATGTTATAAAATAAAAATTCTACTACATATTACGTCAAATGTTAGTATCTGACGTACAATCCTTTACGTACTACACAAAATATTCTAACAAAAATCAGACTGTATTGAATGCACTTTCAATACGATACTTAAAAACTTAAGTTTGTTTTACATGACTCCGATGAATTCTAGAGACATCTATAATAAAGTTGAAAGTATAATTTATGTGGACAGCGTTTTATCATTTCGCTTTTCTGAATCGTGGTATGTTTTTCACCGTGGCATTATGGGAACGAATGCATACATCTTGGAATCGGACATCTACCCAAAACAGAGGGCAACGACTGCTGAAATAACTACATGGTAACGGCCGGCCCTTCTAAGAAGAACTGTTTCCGAGCCGGTTTGAAGCATCTTCACACACTGACAACGCTGCATTATATAATGCGAAAATTCGAAAGTGTTTATAAAGGCTTAGCTGAATAAATATTTTTTTTTTTTGTTTTACTTTTGATTTGAACGCAATAAATATTAAAGGTCAAAGATATTACGGTGATAATTAAACTGAAAACCAAAATACATGTTAACGATTTTTTTTTTATGTAGGTTGACAAACGAGCAAGCGGCTCACCTGATAGTAAGCGATCACCGCCGCCTATGGACATTTGCAACATTACAGAAGTTGCAACTGCGTTGCCAGCCTGAAGGGTGGAATTTTTGAAAGAGAGAGGTAGGGAGGAAAAGAGGAAGCGGGAGGAGTAGGGAGGAAAAGAGAGGAAGCGGGAGGAGTAGGGAGGACGGAGGTGAGCGAGAGAGGGAGGGGTGGTGGTCGAGGGAAAGAAGGCAGTAAGAGGGGGAGGAAGGGGGAATAAGTTTAACAAAATAATTTTTAACGTTTACGTAAACATTAAAAACGATATTGCAACTTATGCACTGTGGTTAAGTCGCTAAATTACTATAAGTTATTTTCTAAAGTGATAAGAAAAGATGTAAAGGGAAAAAGCTATAGGTGGAGGCAAAGCTATAGTATGCTTAATGTTATTGTTATAAACATCGCATATCAGCAGACTGTATATGCATTCTCGATCCTCAGTCATTTCATTCCTTTTTTCTTTTTTAATAACGCTGCCCCTTGTAACGAAATATCTTGCGTTACAAGGGCGTATAACATACACAAATTTCAAACGGAAAACGACCTGATCCGGAACAATCATCAGTATTTCATACAAATATTTGTCCCGAGTGGGAATCGAACCCACAATCTACGACGCCGAAGCCATTAGCTTAGCGACTGCGACAAACGGTTCGACTTCTGTCCTCCAAATTTGAAATCCACTGAACAGGACGCCTTAACGTTAAATATTCAAAAATCGAAGCGAATCGCCGCGAACTCCATAATCGCAGCAGTATTCGGGGGGTCGTGATAATGTCGTAAAATCGTTAGCGGCACGCGGTCGTGGTCGTGCTTCTGCCACTTAACACGTAATCCAATTTTCCGACGGCCGACGCCACAGAAGAATGCTAAAGCCGCCCCGCAAAATTAAGCCGCCCGACACTTCGTCGACGCGGCGTCGATAAATCGCATTTTGGCGCTTTTTTCGTATTTTTTTTTTGGTTTTCACGGTTTTCGTTTTGAATTCGCCCCAATTTCTAAGTGCGCTTTTTATCGAATTGCCTATTAACGCGTGAAGAGAAAACGTAACCCGTTGCAGCCTATTGGGCTCACGGAGGAGAATAAAATTTGGTAATGTTATAGTTTATATCAAAGAAATACGGAAATCTAAAAAAAAATATACGTTGTTTATTCAAATTTATTAAGTTAGGTACGCAAATACGTCCATTGTGTGTTTCTACTATTAATGTCAAACACGTGATTTATCAAATCATCAATGACACTGTCAAAAAAGTATTATATTCGATGAATAAAGAGGTATACTCTTTAACGAGAAGCTCCTTTAGTCGATTTCGACTACTAGCCGATCGCTAGTCTAATATTAAACTGTAATCATACCCATCATCACTGATCCTCTTATACTACTGAGCTTACAGTAGCTTAAGAACGTTCTTATCTTCCGCATTATTTAGGACGAAAAAAAACAATGCAGACTACAGCTAATCTATGACGGGAAGACTTCAAACTCCATCATAGACTTGAATCGATTTAAAAAACCTGAAGAGTTTAAATTGAACAACGTTAAACATGCTCAGAATAAATTTTGTTAGTACAGCACAGTGTATAGAGTCGTCAAAGGGCGCATAACGCGCGAAGCAAAATTGACAGGCATCACGACGTTGGCACTAATTTAAATAACCGATAAAAGTGCGAAGCTGTCAAAAAATAACGAGCGGTTCTGTATGCCGCCTCTATCCGCCACGCCTGCTTTGAATGCGAAGTTTTTAAAGACATCGTTTCCTTCACTAACTCCACGGGTGGCGTGAATAATGATTTTCTAATGTACGAAATAGGCAAACACTCATGAAGTTACGTTCCCATAAGAATAGCAAACAATTAGTTTTCTTTACATACATTCAATGATAACTACGTAGGTAAGATATAGTTTCAAAAAAGGTTAATTTCATATTTTGTGTGACGGTTTTTAAATGTATTGCAAGTATTGGTTCCTAAAAGTGAGGTAAAATGGTTAATCAAAACTTAATGTTGCCACAAGTTATTTATATATGAGTGTACGTAAATCTTGGATTTAGCAGTTTTTGATCTTACGAATTGTTATAAAATGAAATTATTCCACGGTCTCTCAAAAGAGAGGATTAAAATAAAATAAAGAAATGTTGACGTTTCTTTCTTTCATTACTTGTTACCGTAGACGTTAGAATTTAGAATTTCATTTAAACATACAAATACATAAAATACTGATAACCCGAATAACAGCTTTATAGCAATGGGTAATATTCGCGACAATACAAGGAATCATTAAAGAAAAGATGACTAATAATCTCAGCAAAGAAGATAACAGCTGCGTCTTAAACCGTGAAAGAGATAGCAATTGTGAACCTTCAAAATCGGAAAGAGGAAAAGAAGTTGAAATGTCGAACAAATTGCGGAAAATTGTAAATTTTCCAATTTTACAAAGTTGAAAGGTTAAATAATAAATAGAGTACATAAAGGACGGTTTTCGAAGCGGGTTTCGAGCGACTCGTTTGATCTCGACCGTGAATAATAAACGAGATTCGTGCAAAAAAGCAAAAAAAAGAAAAATAGGTAAAATAAACTCACCAAAGAAAATCTGATAACGGCGCAAAAATAATTCGAAAATTATGTATAATTCATCATTCATTTGAGAGGCCATGCGGCAAATATTTAAAATACTTACTTTCCGGGGACAGTGGGGGTCGTCGGGGATAGGAAAAAAAGGGCAAAGAGCGTTTTATTAAGGCGCGGGCGGGGGCAGGGGGTAGAATATAATGAATAAATTCCGCACAGGGGGCGCATCGTAACGCAATTGAAAACTTTTAACAAGTGCCGAGGAATCGTGTGTAAAGGTGCCACCTAATTACAAGAACGGCCCACCGGAATACCCGATGAGTTTGACAATTTAAACGATTCAATATGAGAGAGAACTCCCTAATGAAATGAGCAACTCCAAATCTTTTGTTCTTACTGCCCCGGCAAACAAGCAATAATTTCTTGTTATTGAAACAATCCTTGTTATTTTTTATTTTAACATACTAATTACTAATTGTACTATGTGAAAGTAAAAGTTCTCTCGTTTTAGAATGCTATTCAACATTACTGTAATAACTTAATAGTTAATATCATATCTAATGCAATAAATCATTTACCTGTTATCTATTCAAATTTAAAAACATGAAACTGAGTCATTACTTCAC
>DWHQ01000208.1:0-16377 GCA_018247955.1 Eurytides marcellus marcellus | reverse complement strand
ACTCAAATATAAATAAAATCTTTATTAATATATTATTAAATACAAAATGCCATTTTTTCATCAACTATTAAAAATGACTATAGTAAATAGTGAAAATATAAGTTTCACATATCAATTAAACATATATAATCTGAATGGGAATACATAAACAAAGCTATCGGTATTTGTTGATAACAATTATCAGTTTATCTCTTTTCATGGTATTATTCTGATTCGGAACTATTATAGGGAACATATAACTATCCGATAATTATCTTTTATATAATTAAAACAACATTATTAAAGGTGATTTTCAGTGCGTTCCTTAAAACGATATTTTGAAAAAATTATCGAAGCGTTTTACGCGATCTAATAGAAAAATCTCAATAAATTCCAATGAATGAAAAGTTGGAATCTTAGTTCGCATAACTTACCTTGTCCACATTTTTCAGACTTGGGAGTAGAAGTCATCATTACTTTAACACAATTCACTAGGACATATTATCACACTTAATGGGTTTTCCGGGTTTTATTAAATAGTTACAAAAATGCTAATAAAATAAGAATCGACCGGCAGCCATATTAGTTAGACAACTTATTTTTATTCTGTCAATTCTGTTTACGCGTTTAAAATTCAATATACGATATTTTGTATTGGATTAAAATAGGTACTAAAATACATAATTCGTAAAAGAAAAAATTAATAAATATCTGAATTTAATTTAGCTAATTTTAATTTAAGGTTTACTATTTTATTATTTTGAATAGATGTAAACTAAAAATTATGTAATGCATAATAAGGAATTATTAATAGTTTCTCTTCACAATTTTTATCAAATATAGAATTAAAAGTTACGTATAAAACCATTGGCGTTATAAGGCGTAGACTACTACTAATAAAAACTTATATTGACTGACGTTGATGCTTTTAGCCTGTGGCTCTGTAAAGCTTCATCGGATCGCCGAATCCGTGGAAATGCTAGTTTCCACGAATTGGATAGACCCCACGTCCTGCGGGATCACGCATGCGGTCATGCGGGTTTTGACAAAATTTTAAATGATTAATTAAAAATAATTGGGGGTTGTCGGCTACAGACAGTCGGGGTCCGGTGTACGAACCTGGATCTCGACCGTCGTCGACTGTTGATTGGCAAGTGGAACGGGAGGCGGTGAGAACCACCCCGGGACCCGGGTGAATCTAGTGTACGCGGAATGAATGTTTCGCCGTGCTCGAAGGCGAACTCTCCCTAACGTGTTTATTTGATTAGTGCGTTCCCTACTGTTTAGGTGGAGAGAGCGTAGACTGGACCCCCGACGGTGGGCCCCTTCCTTGGTTTGGTCAAGGAGGGCGTTGCGCGGGCGACGTCTCTGCCTGGACGCGTTCAGGTCTGGTTGATAGTTTGCTGCGGCTACCACCAGTGGGTTGGGTGAGATTCTGAATTCTCGAAGAATTGAGTGAGAATATCTCTGAAATATGGAAGTCTGCAGTCACTGTGCAAGTCGATGTTGCGGTGATACCACTCCGGCGGAGTGGAGAAAATTATTTTCAATTGTTTGGAGAAAGTCCAGGTGGCGCTGATTGGCGTGAGCAAATGCTTGACAAGCGTACGACATTATCGGACGGATGCAGGCCTTGTATAGGAGGAGCTTGTGTCTTAAGGACATTTTGCTCGATGCGTTAGTGTAAAGTTAAGTTGGCCTTTCACGAATGCGGCTCTGTTCCTAACTGTTGCCATGTGTTTTTCAAAAGACATTTTCGCGTTGAAAGTGACACCAATATACTAGTAAAAGAGTATCGAATCTGATATTTAACTCTGCATCAAATTTTACCGATATATGAAAGTATTTGCACTCCATCTTAACAAAGATAGAAAATGATATAATTTAAAATTATGTGTAATAAATAAAAATATCTTATTCTGCTTTTATTCATTGCTTCGATCAATTCAATGTGAATATATAAATACGTACACTTATTGATATAAATTTATATCTTCTAATTATAATAACTAATCGTTTTGGTTGATTATCTGAATTTGTAAACTGTTGAAATTATATTTTATCTATAATTTTTACACTCTGTACCGGAACAAATTTGACACGGTTGTAGTTTGGTAGTTTTCTGCATGAAAGTAATTTCTTAAATTAAATATAATTCAAAGTGGTTTTAGTAGTGTTTTGATGATTCAAATTTATCCTCATATTCAACATAAGTGTCGGACCTAAGTTATTTTCAATTGTAGAAAGTGATATCAGTACGACGTAATCATGGCGGATCCCTTAAGTTTACTTCGACAATATAATATAAATAAAAAAGAAATTATTGAAAAGGATAATCAAATTATTTTTGGTGAATTTTCTTGGCCGAAAAATGTGAAAACTAACTATTTTACTTGGTCGTAAGTAAAAAAATATATAGCCACAGTAATGAAGTTAAAAACTTAGAAACGTGTGATCCAACTAAACATATTTTCTATGCATTTATTTAATTTCCATAGATCTAGCAAGGAAGGAAACACAAAGGAGTATTACACATTGGAATGTCTATTATACATTCTCAAGAATACGGAGATACCTCATGCTAAATACGTTAGACAAGCAGCTGTGAGTTAAAGTGATGTTATTTAGATTTCTGTTTTTCTAAACATCAATGATTTTATGTTTATCACTTTGTCTTGTAGGCTTTAAATATACCCGCTGTTTGTCGACCAGATCGTAAATACCTCCTTTCATATTTGAATGGAGAAACTGCTACTTGTGCTTCAATAGATAAAAGTGCTCCATTGGAGATTCCAACACAGGTATGGCTTTATTTAATTAAAAATAGATTATCGAATTAAAAAGAAGATGTATGATAATTTCAGCTTATTATTTGTTTATTTTTTTATACAATTGATTCATCATTATGTAACAAAATAATTTTGCTGTCACATGAGTAGCCATCATCAAGAGGAATGTACCTTAGCTGATTAGTGTAGAAGTTTTAACACTTTTTCCTTTCTTATGGTGTATAGCAGTGGGCCTGTTATCTAATGAGAGATATAGATTTCTATTTGGAATGATCATTACTTAACAACCGGTAGATGACCTAGTTATTTTCTAAAGTAAAATATCTATTTAAAGTTTGATTTATCATATTTCAATTAAATGTTGATCTGGATCTCAAAACCCACACTGAAGAAGTTATGTCATTCTTCATCTTATGAAATACATTTATGCTAAACATTTCCCAAATTAGATGCTGCCCTGAAGAAAGACCAATCAATAAACACTTAAATTTTAAAAATTAAATCACCATTAAATAATTCAGTATTATTTATAGATAGGGTCATAATTGTGAGTAACAGAGGTATATGGTTTTAAAGATAAAACTAAATGCATCACATTCAGTAAAACAAAAAGATCTAAAAGATGTGTTAATTAAAGTATAGTAATATATATAGTATAGCAATAGGAGGCACAATTTGTGTGAATATTTCCCATAATAAGAAGCAAGAAAGAAAAGCATCAACTGAAATTCTGGTATGATGAGATAATCCTAACAAATGAAAACCTTATATTTTTATGAATATAATTGATAGTAATTGCAGGATATTGTTGTTAAATTGTGCTATAATAAAATGTCTTCAGGTTTTTCTGAATATATTTCTAGCTGTTATTGTATATTTAAACAATGATATGCTATGAAACAGGTTAAACGCACACATGATAATGATGGAGGGGAATCAGCGGCAAAGAAACCGCGAATTGAAGAAACTCATGTGCAAAAAGTTCGAGAGCAGCTCGCTGCTCGTCTTGATGGCCCTAAAGAAGCATCAGTCACAGTGGACAATATTAAGTAAGTATTAAATTAAACCACAACAAATACTTTAATTTAGCAATACTAAATATTGTATAGTCATTATATTCCATAAGTTTGCTTGTGAATGATTGTGAATGTAAATTTTTAAAGTATTTGGAAGGCCAGTAATTAGCTATTTAATTATAAATATAAATATTAATATAGTGATATTTTATCCTTTGTTATTAGGTCTCTGTCAGAGGCTATGTCAGTGGAAAAGATTGCAGCTATAAAAGCCAAGCGTTTAGCAAAGAAAAGGACTACAATAAAAAGCAATGATTACTCAGACACTTTAGGGGTTGTTGGTTCTGACCTAAGGGCAATATTAGACTATGATGTTGATCTCACCAAAGACATTACAAGTCGGGAAAGGCAATGGAGAACAAGAACAACAGTATTGCAAAGCAATGGCAAGGTATGTTTAAAATAAATTCAATTCTCTCTAAAGTATCTCACTCTAAATTATTATGTTTGTAATAAAAATTATAAAATTCACAATATTTTTAAAACATATTCTTCAATTAAATGTACCAGATATAATGATGGCAAATTAGTGACTGATCTTAGCTAGATATCTATATATGGTATTTTTATAATCATTATTTATCTTCTCATACTGATATACTAACATTTGTGTTTTTTTGTAATACAACAGTCCTTTGGCTCTTTTAGAGATTAAGTTTAGATTCTGTTAAACATGCACATGATCAATTTTGTCTATTAACTTAATAACACTTACCAATTAGGGAAATCACCCCATTTTAAAGTGTTTGCACAAACAATTAGCAAGAGAAGATCTTCCACTTTGACTTTAGCTTAGACTCCAAGCGTGTCTGAGTAAAGATAGTGTTCAGGTAAATGTATAATATTATCCTATTTTATTGATAACTATGCTCAGATCATTTTGTTTCAAATTCAAGTAGTTATAAATCATTGTCACATAAAATATTTATAAAAAAAAAATCATTTTACAATATGCATATTATTTTTTTTTTATTTCAATAGTTATTTGTAAAACTTATTTTTTTTTAACATATGATATTTAGTAAAACATGTACCTAAGTGACGTGGAACACCACATAGCTTACAAAAGTAAGGAATTTCACTTCTTTTTCCATTGGTTGTGCACACTTTACAACATCTTCGGGGAAATTTCTTGTTTTTCGAAGGCAGAATTTGTATTGGTGTGTGTTGTTTTACACTACCTGGTAACCTTTGCAAGTGTTCTTAATTAATTTGCGATACAAATTACTAAAAACATTAACTGTCTCCACATGCCCCTGCGTTATACGCTCCTTTGTCTATACCTTGATGATGCCATATGAAAAACGACCTCAAAATAGCAATCAACTGCAGACTCAACTTTTTTGTTGCCAAATATTTTCCCGCAAAGTATTTTTTCTTTAAATTTGGAAACTGAAAATAATCAGGCGAATAGGAGACAAAAAAAAATACCATGAGAAAGCAATTCAAATTTTAACTAGCGGATTTTGTCCATCGCATTAGCGGATGTGTAAACTGGTGCATTATCTTGGTAAAACATAATTTTATTATTTGCCAAATGTGGCTGTTGTGTCATATCATGTTATCACTCATAAGTTAGCATAACAATCGCCGTTGATTGCCATTCCTTTCATCTGGAGATAATCTATGAAGATTATACCACGTGGGTCCCAAAAACCAGCTGCTAAGTGAAGTTTGCGTTTTTTAGGGCCGGATAATCGGCCCCTTGAGTCCATTTTTTGAGTCCATGGTTTCGGGTGTGAAATAATATCCCCATGTTTCATTGCTTTATTGCTATGAAATTTTGCCAAACACTTGATGGAAACTTAAACTCATGACACTGTTTTTGTTCGTTTGTAAGCAATCGCACCCACCTTGCGCACAACTTTACCATATCTAAGTTTTCAGTTAATAAGCAATGTACAACACTTTTTGGTAGGGATCTACCATGTCTGCAATCTCACGTACTTTCTATCTGTGGTTGTCTAATACCATTTTGTGTACTTTTTTATTATTTTTTGCGTAGTCACTTCATTTGGTGAACCAATCCGTTGTTGCGACCTAAACAACTAAGCCGACCTCGATTAAACTCTGCCAAACAATATTTTATAGTTAATACTACTACTAGAATTAGACTACCCTAAAGTGGAACTTAGCTCCGCTCTGATAATTGTTGGACTGAGTTGTTTCAAATAAAAGTATTGTATCATGGAACAATGCCCAATTTTCCTATGTCTGAAAATTTGTTGAGAGCATCAACTAGTGATGGCTACAAAACAAATAAGAAATGATGTACCATGTTCGAAATTGAAATTTAAACATTATAAGGTTAGTTCTTAATCCAAAAAGTATTTACTCAAATAACAACCAGTTTTTACATGTCAGGTTGGTTTCTAGACTGCCCTCGTATATATACTTATTTACTATATATACTTTAAAATTGTTTCAGTTGTTTGCCAAAAGCATTCTCGCCCTCTTAGGAAGCATTAGAGCTCGTGAAGAAGGTAGACCAGGCGCGCCCAGACCTCAACCTGTAGTAATGCCACCTCCAACTTCATTGCCAGCGCAACAAACTCAATACAACAGATACGATCAAGAGAGATTTATTAGACAAAAAGAAGGTGCGTACATGGTTTATTTTAAATAAAATTTTCTTAATATAAACAGTGTGAATTGTCCTTTAATTGACAGATTAACTTTTGTTTCCAGAGACGGAAGGTTTCAAAATTGATACTATGGGAACATATCATGGTATGACTCTTAAGTCAGTGACTGAAGGACCAAGCGTACCCGTAGCAGCGCGGGCACCGCAGACGCCAAACCATCCAAGACAAATGCCAAGTATGTATTACTACAGTTAAAGTAAATCAATATATTTCATAGATACCCCAGCTTTACCTGCTTGTATTGTATAATGCATTTGTGTCATATTTCAAGGAATCACAAATGAGTGTTCTGTCTTGGTGAGCAGTAGATACTCGTTTTCTAACTCCTCTCATTTTGTTTGCGTGAGAGCCAATTTCAACAAACCTTTTAATTGCAGATTACGCACTGCACAATTTGAAAAATTTATTTGTGTTATTGTTTAGAATTCATTTTGGATAGTGCGGCTAATATTATTATTGAACAGTTAGTTACATTTTTATATGTATAACATCATATGTCTTGCACATGGTGCACATGGTTATACTTTTAGTCAAGGCTGTAATTATTTAAAAAAACTAAACATTAATATGTGTGTAATTAAATAATTTTAAAATAACTTTCCCAAAAGTTTAAATTTACTTGTTAATTGTCGTCGAAATGTACAATGTTACTGCAGTCTTAGTAAAAGTAAACAATAATGAGTTAAACTAATAATTGCAGTATTAAGTTTTAGCTCAAACGGTTTTTTATGGCATTCGCAGCCAGCGGCGTTGGTGGTGGCGTGGGGGGCACGCCGGCACCTAGCGGTCGACGCGAGTTACTGCCCGCGGCGGCAGCGAGAGTCCCACCACCTGGTGCCAAACGACCTTCCCGTACCCCCATCATCATCATACCTGCCGCCACGACCTCGCTCATCTCCATGTACAACGTCAAGGATATGCTACAGGACTTCAAGTGATTATCTTATCATCTTTCTTTTTCAACCTTTTCTGTTCAGGACTCTGTACTAGTAATAAATATGCGAAAGCGCTTTTTGCTTTGTTTTAAATTGAAATTGCATGTGCGAGATTTCTCCGTTGTTTAAACAGAATTTGTACTTACTAGGGAAAAATAGTATTTGTAGCCATAATCAAAGAGGCAACGGCCAACAAGTTTGTAGTGCCGTCAGCAAACCTAACGAAAATATTTTGCAAAACCTAACCCATAAATAACTTTGGGAAACTCGACCTTTGGCATCAAAAAACAAGATTGAATTATCCATGCTTTACTTGAAACATTAGGTTATCGGGAATAGAATAATCTAGTAATTCCTACAAATAAAAAATATCTGAGGTAACTTTCTTCATGGGCTTGTTCTATAGGAGATTGACCTTTGCTTAATTTAAATTGGTGGTTTGTAATATTTGATAGGGCGCGTTTGATCCATTTCACAAAGACTCGCTCCCAAAATTTGGACAAAACTGGTAGAAGTCTTAATGGTCTGTGGGGTGAAACTGAATTTGAGAACTCAATCTCCAAATTCATTTATCTTTATGTGTGAAACCTATGGTTTAAAAGTCTCTGGATGGTTTTTAACAACTAGAGTTATGTGTAGGTAAATTTTGTGGTAAATTTTGGGACCATCAGTCCAGCCTTTTTATTTCCATCTGAGTTAAGGGGTTCATCTTAATGAATTCAAGCTGTCGAGATTTATACAATCGCATCCAAGCAAATACGATTGTATAAATACCGCAAATATGATTGTATCATCATCATGTCATTGTATCTTTAATTTGCTAAATTGAGGTAAAAAACCCAAAGATCGAGCTCAGTGGCGTGCCATAAGAGAGGCTTATATCCAGCAGTGGATAAAAAACGGCTGATAATGATGATGATCTTTTATTTAAGATTTGTACCAGTTGAACAAAAGAAAGCCGAAGGTGCCACAAGGGAAAATGAAGTACTGCTGCAGCGAAGGAAAGGTCCTGCTGATCATGTTCCAAACAATGCTACTACTATCACTGTAAGTTATAATTTAATGTTTTTCATTACTTATGAAAAACATTAAATCCTTATTTGCTTGTTTTGTCATTTAATTTATCATAAAAAGAATTGATATTTATTTAGTTGTTGTTAATAAAATACTTCTTATTCATCTAATCAAGTTCAAATACATATTTTTAAACTTGTAGTGGGCGACACTTGATGTTAATACAGTTTTTAAAATATTAATTCATTAATTAAATTCAATTAAAGTGAGAAAAAAATCTATTATATAATAGTATTTAGCGGGATATAAATTTAGGAATTGTAATTACTTAATAAAAAGTAACTAAAATAAAACTTTTCTTTGTTGACCTAAGTAGGAATTGACTTTAAAAATGTTTTTATATTACATGTTTAATATCTAATTATACAAAATGCTATTATAAAATGAAGCTAAAGAAAAAGCTGTCCTCATATTTCTAAACGCTTAGTCAAAAATATTACTAAATATAAACTTTTCTCTATAATGGTAGATCGACAACAGCTCTTAAATGGTTGCATTAATAAAGATCAGAATAAAGTGATAGTATTAACTCTTAATAGTTAATAATTAGAATAATCAGTACTGTATCATGATATACTGCACTCTAAATATAAACATAATGTTTCTTTTAAATAGTTTTATTTAATGCTTACGCCAGGTACCATATCGTGTCGTCGACAACCCTGGCAGGCTATCGGCGGCAGAGTGGGAAAGAGTGGTGGCGGTGTTCGTACAAGGCCCCGCTTGGCAATTCAAGGGCTGGCCTTGGGACGGAAATCCTGTGCAAATCTTCGCTCACAGTAAGTTTTCCAGCCATTTATCATTCAAATTTTTCCTGTGAATTTTGATTCGCCTTTAATAATATTCACGTAATTTTATATTTCTATATAAATCAGGAATTACATATTACTGGCTTATTTAATGTTTCGTTTTGTTAATTTTAAAGATTCATATTTTATTGATGTGTTTGTTAGTTTACTATTTTTTATGGAGTAGGCTGACAAACGAGCAAGTGGCTCATTTGATGGTAAGCGATCACCGCCGCCCATGGACATTTGTAATATTACACAACTTACAAATGCGTTGTCAGCCTTGAATGGGGGGAATTTTTGAATAGACGGGGGAAGGGCGAAGGAAGTAGAAGGAGGCAGAGGTAAGGAGAGGGAGGGAGAGTGATGCCGTACGCCTTTACCACCGTAGAAGTTCTCCTGGAATAAAAAGTACATAAAACATATTTACGCCAAGAATCATAACTTTCCCCCGCTTTGTTGTGAAAGAAATACGGATATAATATAATAGTTCCGGATTTAGACTTTTGTCTGGGTAGAATTTATGTATCAAAAACCGCCATATAATACAAGACATTTCTGTCTTAAAATATGATAGATAATGAGCGGCGTTTTAAAATGATGTTGCAATTGCAGTCTGCGCGTTCCACCTGAAATACGACGAGATGAAGTTGGACACGAACGTGGCGCGCTGGGCGGTGACCGTCCTCAACCTGAGCCGCACCAAGCGCCATCTCGACCGCGCCGTGCTGCTCGGCTTCTGGGAGACGCTCGATAAGTGAGTTTTACAAGTGAATGTTCAAATCTTATTTAGTTTTAGGAGGCAAACGAGCAAGCGGCTCACGCAAGCGATCACCGCCGCCCATGGACATTTGCAACATCAATAGACATCAGATACGAGTAGGCTCTCTTCTAGACTTGCAAATGCGTTGCCGGCCCTTGAGATAGGTTACTCCTATCTCTTATTGAAGGACCCTTAGTCGTATCGGTCCGGAAATACCGCTGGCGCCAACCGATTCCACAATTTAGTGCCTCTAAATCATCAAACCAAAATATACTTATTTAAATTGGCCTTTACATGCACTTATGAATCATCGTTTTACATCTCAGTTCGTGAGGAAGCTACCAACGGAATGCAGTTCTGCTTTTAAAATGCCAAATTAATAGGCTGTGTACTTTTCGGTGGCGCCATCTCTTAGTAAAAATGGAAAAAAATTATGCATATTGCTAGTAATGATGCCAGTAGTACTTGCTTGTGTTAGTTTTACCTTAATGAAGGTTTTTAACATTAAGGCTACTGTATAGCAAACTCAATAATAACAAACACACAATACCAAGTCCATCCAGCCAGACAATTTTGCAACTGTAGTGGGTAGAAAGAGGAGAAGCAATTAGTTTCCCACTTCCCTACCAAAGGCTTTTCTCTATTTTTTTCAGTCATCTCCTCTGCTACAAAGTCCCATTGGACCAGTCTATTAAATTCGCCATAAATCATTTATAATTATCATTCCACCTCCATTATAAACTAAGACTTAACCATTCACAATCATCAGTATTTAAGTTCAAAACTAATAAGTTTTATCTTTTCTTTGTTCCAGGCACATGATGAAAAATAAACCGCACCTTAGGTTCTAAGTTTGTTGTAGTGTTATAGAATTTTATCTTATAGTTTATTATACTGTGTGAATATCTAAATGCCTTGAAAGCATAGAGAATCTAAGTCAATTCGAACCATTTAATTATAATTTGGCTACAATCTTCGTAAATATATTTAATAAAATGCATTGAACTGACATAACTTATGAATTAGTAGGCCTTATGCAGTTTTGTACGTTGTACCTATGGTTATACTAATGGTGTTGACAGTTTGACTTCCAAGACAATTTCAATCTTTAAAACTAGCGTTTGTTTTTTATATACAATTTTGTATAACATGTGGCATATGTTCTGTTTACAAAAATATACAAATTCTTAAAGACCTCCCATTTAATAGGCTCGATAAATGTAAAGACATTTAAAAACGTACGCCACCAATGTTTTTGTTTTCTTGATCTGTAAATACCTACTGTATAAGTCCTAGTGATTATTTTTAATTATTCATCAATATAACACGATTATATAACTTGCTTCCTATTTGGAACCATTAAATATTATTAGGAGCGAAAAAACGTAACAAAATGTATCAAACAATTACGTGCCTTTAAAAAATAATGCGTAAGAAGCAATAAAAATTTTATTAATAAATTCTCTATATTATCAAACATTTAATCATAATGTGACATTTAATGCTGTTTTATTGCGAACTGGACATTTTAGATGTTTTTAAAATTTATTCCTATAATAAAATAAGTCTGTTATATTTCTTATTTTATTTTGTGACAAAAACTTTATTTTACCTTTTATCGCAGACTGAAAATCGCCCAGTATATGCTTATGCGTCATAGTAACTACGTCGGAAGTCATTATTCAGCAAGTTGTTGAATAAAAATATTTATTCATTAACTAAAAAAAAATTAGAAACTTTCACCAGGTTTTTACTTGACGAAATGAAATATTAAATTAAACAATTTTGTTGATAGTTTATAATGATAACGGAAGGGTGCATATATAGGGTGCTGCTAGTAAACCATTAAAATTAACGAAAAAATTAAACAAATTG
The DNA here is from genome assembly GCA_018247955.1 of Eurytides marcellus marcellus. Lineage (NCBI taxonomy): Eukaryota > Metazoa > Arthropoda > Insecta > Lepidoptera > Papilionidae > Eurytides > Eurytides marcellus. Next base: position 4,453 of record DWHQ01000208.1, on the reverse strand, counting down.
CTAGTTTTACCTTGATATAATTAATGTATCGAATCAATATCCAGAATTCCAAAAGGAAGATTTTTTATTGCTCGTTTTATTTTCTGCTATTCCGTCCCCATTTCTTAGATAAATATAGTATAACGGTTTTAAAGTATCGAGCAATTTAATAGGGCTCCATGATTTAAAATATGAATAGCTTTATTAATTAAACATTCTCGAATTAATTTAGAAGGATAAATGGTAAAATTGGTTAGAAAGTTCTCAAAGTCCCGTGTAATATTTATAAAAAAAATAATTCTTGTAGCTAAATGTATATGTATTAAATATGGTTTGTATTTTTCGACAGTTAACGAAAGGTTGCATAAGTAATCATTAATCTTAACCACACTTCATCGTTTTAAGCTATAACAATGTAATAACTATTTACTCCTTTTAATATGAGTATTATTAAGTATGTATCTGAAGTTACAAGTAAAATATAAAAATAGAACCCGTTTTATTTTTCAAAAGAATTTTATGATAACGAAACGGTTTACATGATAATGACGATTGTATTAAAATGCAAAATACAATGGCTTATTGGGATATTAATTATTAAAGCTATCAAAAAAAAATCGTATGAGCCCTGAAGGCATACTTCCATGAGATGTTAAAGTAAATAAATATGAATAGATGAAACTATTATGTTGTATGAATCAGCTCTTGCACTTTCATTAGTATGTCTTATTAAAAAAAAAACTATTTTTGATACATATATAGTTTCTGTGACAATCAATTTTCGCTATAACAGTGGTTCTTATAAGCTTTTGTTATTTTTTGTTGCTCACAGTTATTTTATACGCACCGAAAAGTGGTTGAACGAACCAGTAAAAGGAATAAATTATATACAATATGTATAATATTACCCACTTTGAAAGTTAAAGATTATTAAAGATAGACATTGAGAATATGCTGTTTCATATTATCGTGAGTAATACAATAAAACAATATAAAAACAGATCTCATGTAATGTCACATAACTATAATAGTGTTCACTATCATTGTTTTATTATGTAGCCAAAATATTTTTAAATGGTATTGAAATGTTCAAAGATCTATGATCTTTGTTATATGACAACAATAAAATGTTGAATATTATCCGTGTTTTCTTTTTTATCTAATACCTATAACAACAAATAAACTGATTCTGGTTCTAAGATATTACATTGCATACAAAAAGTTCGTTAAGTACTTAACAGACAATTTTTTTTATTATATGACAAAACCGTTAATAAAACCTGACTTTATATTTATCCTACATATGGACTTATGGAGGGAACAGGTTCGATGGTAATATCTATAATTAATTTCAAGAGGTAGGTTAATATGTTGACCGTATGGTATCTAAAAAAAATAACACAATTAAGATGGTAGTGTAGCTCATTTAACTACCAACATATTGTGGATTGTTTCACATTGTTTTAAGTTTATTAAATTAAATAAAAAAAATAAAACAATTATAATGAACTTTAAGCTGTCTTTATTAAAATTTCAAAAAATCAATGTAGTAGTGTGTATAACAATAAATAAAATTTGTTTTCTCCCAGATTAGAAAGATAAGTACTTTTGTTAAGTATTTTAATGCCAGTAAAGGTTTGCAATATATGTTATTTCTATATAGACAAAATAAAACCCTTGGTATTAGATAACAATATCACATCCTTAAGTCTGTGTGCCCGATATTACATTAAAGGTACAGGGATAAACTCGTTAGCTTTTTGCTTTAAAATTATTCATTAAAATGGGAGCAAAACAGGTTATTCTTAAAGTTACAAATTATTATAAGTTACATTTTTATTATATTTATAATTCTATAAACATCTTTATTACGAAAATAGTTTTGGTAAAACAATAATGTTGACGGTATCATTCTGCCTCGGCAAGGAATGATAGGACCAATATTTACCGACCGCAGAGTTCAACCGTTCATAAAATTTTAACCATTTTCTCATAAAACTTTAGTCTTAACTAGGATGGTGTTAGACATTCTAAATTGTCGTCAATTTTGAAAAAAAAAAAAGATTTGGTTATAATTTTATTTTTTTATATCATAGGTTCCCAACGCGGGCAGTAGAGCCCACTTGTGGGCGTTGCAGCTTGGCGAGCTGGGCGATAAGAGAGATAATTAATTTTTAATTTATGATTATCAGATTATAGACAGACATATAAAATTGGTATAATTAACTATGATATTAAAGGGAGTGATTTTTTTTGTAAAGTGGTCGGTTGTTCTAAAAAGGCTGGGAACCTATGCTTATGAAATCTTTACGATATGAAAACCTCCGTTGCTAAACTGTAAATATATTTAACTAAAGTTCATCGCGGTTCTCGATGAGTTCTTTAATTAAACAGGACGTCTTTGTATTTTTTAGACGACAATAAAAATCTATCACCGATTCCTATAAGTTAAAATGTTTGACAATAGGGATAAGATAACAGACTGAATCAAACATGACGTCTAGTTAAATTTATAAACTAAGGCTGGCTACCCATGTGACGATGAACTACTAACTATGAGTTTAGCACAATCACTCATAGTGACGCATAATGGCTCAAGCCTATTCGAGATCTTCTGCATTAAGATATAACAACAAAGTTTTGACTCACCAAGCATGGCAACACAAAATTTTGTTGAAGCTTCAGATATTTCGAAATTGCTTAGCCACGCAGGAATGATTCGTGCAATCTAATGAAATGGATGATGAAGAATACACACCTTTAAAAAAAAACTGCCATTCGGCTAAAGATCCTTATTATTCCTAATTTCATAATACCATAATCTTAGGTATGTTAGTCAATTTAACGAAAAAAACAATAATTAACACTTTTTTTTAACCAGTTGAAGTAGGTAAATATATTTCAAATACAGAATAAATTTAGATTATATTACTTTAAAATTAATATACAACAATAAAATAAAACCTTATAAGAACTAAATGAAGAACTAAAACTTGTTTCTGTATATTAAGGAGCAATAATCTCTATCCTTACAGTTAAAAAAAAATGGTAAGTGAAAAAAAATTATAATTTTTTATAATTTTGGAATACGTTATTAAAGGAACATTTTTAATTTCAGTCAAACGTTAAAAAATTATATTTGAATTAATATTTGTCGGCGTCTGTCATTTAAATTTAAAAAATTATAATTTCTATAGCGGTATCTAAAAGACACAACTTAAAATGTATTTTGTATTAATATTAATACTTTTAGGCAATATAAGTTTTTACAAAAATAAAATGAACCAAAGATCAATTGCTATTTTAGTCATCCAAATATTTAAATGTACAAGTCGAGGCCTAAAAATAATTAATTTCATTAACTAATTACATAACATTGATATCAAAATCTGCACATAGGTCATAATCTCACAATGTTCAAATAATAACAAATAGCAAATCGCCAAATTTTTTAAGAAAATAATAACAGCGGATAATTCCGAAAAATGCTTTTTAAAGTCCAGCAGGGACTTATCAATACTCGAAAGTTGTTGACGTTGGCACCACTTCAAGCACCATTTGCAGGAAAACTGTTATTTTATCTAAAAAAAGAAAACCAATATGTATATTTTCAATATAAATAACATAAATTTTACTAAACGATTTTCCGCATAAAATATTCGTATAGTCGTCGAGCTGTCCATTGCCGGCTTTGAAAATAATATATGCATTTAATTATTTACAAACCAGAGACATTGGAGAAATTTTGTCCCGTTACCATGGACTCTGCAAATTGTTCGAAACTGCGGGAATTGAAAATCAAATAAAACGCGCTTGAATCCTTAATTTCATTTTAACAATATGTGGTATTTACAAAATTTTTATGGTAAATATTTGATTTGAGTAGGTCTGAATTGTTTCAAGTATGGCCCCGGCCCAGTACCTCATTCATTTGACGAAAAATGATATAAAAATACAGTCTTGTTTATGGTTATTGTATTAAGGGAACATCATAGTTACTTTTTATAACAGCAAAACCCAATCAACTATGCCTTAGATGCAATATAAAATAGGTATGTTTCATGACTTTATTTATTATTTATCAAATTTCTTACCCATAAATGGTAAGGAATATCCCCACTTCACGAAGGGAACGTATACTACCAATCCACCCAGAATGAAGGAAGCGGCGTAAAGGTACTCCCACTGCGGCTTGTCCACTATCGGGGCCACAACCAAATAAGATGACACTATGAGCACGATATACGGAATCACGATTGGCACCTGAAAATTAAGGAGATATAGAAAATAAATCTCTGTCATTTACATTTATTTGTTATATAAAAATATCCTTACACCAACAAATTTATGACGAATAAATGTTAAATTTCCTATCGCCTTGCTTAATTACCTTTTTGTTAATCACAATTAAACGGTTTAATATTAAGTACAGTCCATCAAACCAGAATAAAGTAGTGGTTACATATTACTGCTT
>DWHQ01000207.1:0-16382 GCA_018247955.1 Eurytides marcellus marcellus | reverse complement strand
TCTCCGGGTGTGAATAAGGGACGCGGACGCGATCGTTTCGGCATCGCTTCTCGGCCTTTTGGCTAAGATCAAAGTGTAGTATCTGTTCTTTTCAGCTTAATATCTGAAAGTTCCCGCACTGCGGGACCAGTATATTAAACTGATTTTTGCAAATCGACGGGATGTTCGGGGCTCGCTCCACTCCCGTCACGGGTCGGCCCGGCATTGCAGTGCCGCCGGGATCGGCCCACATATTAAACTCATAAACGACGACTGACCGACTTATCAATCGATAATTCGCAGCGAACACATCGTCGTCGTCCTCGACGCGCTCACCTCTATCACTTGGCGGTTCCGTACATTGAGTGGATGATGGTGGTTCGTAGCGGGGGTGGTGGTGTTGGGTGTATCGATCGTATCGAAAGAATAAAAAAATTGAAGGTAAGCGCGCGCGCATATGGTGCATCGGATGCATCGGATGCAGGGGGGCCACAGGCGCAGTGTGCTCGTGCAACTGCCTCGGCAACAAGCAGTGCGAGGGCGGAGCGCTGCTGCCTAGCGAGCGGGCGCCGCGCGCGCTTCGGCGCCGCGCCTCGCTGGCGATCACCCCCGACCTCGTGGAGCGCGCCAGCGTCTAGTGTATTCTCTTCTCTCTTCTCTGTTCGCTCTCTCTTCCTCGTTGCCTCTACGTTCTTCTCTTCTATTCTCTTCTACGTTCATCGTATCCGTGTGGAATGATTCAATTTTTGTAATGCATTGATTATTGTACAACTCACTAATTTATAGTACACGATGACTGTATGAAATGAAATCGGCGTTTTGATTGTTTTTTTTTCTATTCACACCCGCATCGTATTCGGTGATTGTTTCTCCGAGAAATAGAGAAATTTTTATAATTCTCATCACCCCTTGGCGAAGTCTAAATGTGTGTAGTGAACGAGTGAGTACATATGAGGTAAATTGTTAATTGGATATGGAACGGTTGCTTCACAATATATACTGTATAAGGATGAGACTGAGACGAATGAATCTAGATGATACATTATATCTTTATATAAGCTAACGCTTAATTACTAAGTCACAACTCTGTAAAATATCATTTATTCTACAAAATTTTAATACTTTCTTGAAACTCGGCGACAGACACGCGGTAAATATTAGAGATAAGAATAAGCTTATAACACCTCGAATTCGTCTCCGAAAGATGCAAAAAATCCTCCATCGACCTGAGTGTACGCATGTATAATGGAATTCCACGCGATGTCCTCGATCTACCGTTTGAGCGTTTTAAAACAAGAATTAGAAATAATCTATTTCATAAATCTTATTATACTGTTAAAGATAAAGAGCTTTTCGTGGACCTGAATGCGTGGAATTTAGTCGATTGACTCGTATGTGGGATTAACCCATATTGTTGTAACGGTATTTTTTAATAGAGCAACTGTTGAGTTTCTCGCCGGCTCCTCTCAGCAGAACTGAATTCCGAGCCGGTGATAGCTTCCTCACGAAGTGAGATGTAAAAATGACGATTCATAAGTGCCTGTGAAAGCCTATTCGAATAAATATATTTTGATTTGATTTGAACGGATGATGTGAAACGTCATAGATAAAGAGTGTAGGACTCGATTTGTAAGAAAATTTCTATAGCGCAAAGCGAACAGCTGTCGTAGCGAATGAATGTCGCTGGGGCGATTCGTTTAGTGATTCTTGAATTTCTCTGTTATCCGTCGTTCGGAGCCGAATCGTTGCAATGATTTGGGCCGTATCATATTCGGTGCAGTATGCATATATAGATATAGGTAGTTTGGTTTGGTTTGGTAGGTTCGGAGATGGGTAAATAGAAATATTTAGATATGTCGCAATGAACGTTCGCCTTTGTGTGACGGGTGAGAGTTGAAGAAACGGCACGATAGATGGCGCTGTGCCGTTCGGGGTGAATCTCTAGAGCGCGATGTTGAGATTCTCTCCGGGTGTGAATAAGGGACGCGGACGCGATCGTTTCGGCATCGCTTCTCGGCCTTTTGGCTAAGATCAAAGTGTCTTGAGGGCGTCTCGGCTATAAGGTGATTTCGGCTGCGTGCTTAAATATCGCCTCACTGGCCTTGTGGTATCTTGTGGCATTGTGGTTGTGGATGTCTTGGCTCTGGTCGATGATGTTGTCAAGGGATTGGTCGTCCAGTCGATTGAGTGTTTGTTCTCGGGTATTGGAGTGATCTGTTGGTTTCCCTTGTTTGATTGTCGGGCGAAAAGTAACCTAAAAATGTGTGGGGAAAAATAAATCAAAATTCAACGAAAGAGGGTGGGTCCGGTAGGTGTTTGGCTCTAGGCCTATATGAGGCTGTAATAGGGCGTCCTTACCGCTCTCTACCCATGGTTAACTCCCGTTTTAGTGGAGTCTTAAAAGTTTTTCGTCTATCGGCAGATGGTAGGATTGTCCGTCCGAAATGGCTACCGATGCCAAAGTTGTTGTGGAAGGAAATGATGTTTTAATCCTGCTCCCAATAAATGCAGACGAGGAATTAATATGTCCTTTATGCTCCCGTCGTGGACGCTATGTAGGGGCCAGGAAAATTGAAAACCTGTATCGCCACTGTAAGGAACATCATGCGGAGAAACGAATTCTCTATAGATGTTGGAAATGTGGGTACATGGCGCCAGATGGCAAGCGATACCCGCGAAAAGTTGTCTCCCAACACTGCAACGAATGTGTATCGGAAGTTGTAAATAGCCCATACAGGACAGATCGGAACCGCAGAATTAGGATCCGAAGGGAATTAGGTGGTGGTGCGGACGCCGCAACGCACCAACATTTAAATACACCTCGACAGTACTCCTCTAACGGTACAGCGCACGAAGAAGAAGAGCCTTCCCCTGTTGCCACGGGGCTTGATAATGCGGAGGAACCTACTACTCCTTCCTTGTTGAGGCTCCATAGCGAAACAGAGGAACTGGTGAGAAACCCGGTGCAAGTGAGGAGCGAGAGACACAACGAGGAAACGCCTCTGGTGAATACCGTTCCATCACCGGGTGGCCCTCCTGAAACTCGGAACCAAGGCAACACTCAAAGCTTTCAAGCTGTGGAAATAAGTTCGGCGCTGCCCTCGATTCAGCAGGGTCGTACAAGCGGGTCGCAAAATACGAACACTCCACGTGGCCAACGGTTTCGTACAGCGGAACAGGAAAGGCATGTGAGAGAAATTTGTGCTGTAACCGACCGCGAAGAACTGGACGCCGTCGCTTACAGGGCAATGTTATACCTGGGCAGGCTGAAACAAGCTGATGGCTGCGGAAATCTGCAACCACGAGTGCGGCGCGAAAGAGTAGAGGGTGGCGCGCCCGAACATGAAGGGGATAGACTGAGGGAAGCTACGAATATCCAAAAGCGTTATCGCAGAAATCGTAAAAGAGCGATACAACAAATACTCCGGGGGCCTATGAGGTTGTGCCCAATAGATAAACGATCGATCGAAGAACATTTCGGGGGTATGGCGAGTCAGCAAGCTGGGGAGTCAGTATGGCCTGATGTTTTTAACCAAAGTGAACCAACAAACGCAAGTGACGCCCAGCTTCTAAAAAACTTCGAACGCCGTGAAATTCTAACTAAGCTAAAGACGCGACCGAATACGTCGCCTGGACCGGATGGATTGACGTATGCTGACCTCAGAAAAGCGGATCCTGGTGCACATGTGATCACGGCGCTTTTCAATGCGGTGTGGCGGTTGGAGACGATCCCCGTATGCTGGAAAAACTCGAACACCATTCTCCTATATAAAAAAGGCACGGAGCATGACATCTCCAATTGGCGACCGATTGCAATGGGCGACACATGTCCTAAGTTATTCGCCGCAATTCTGGCTGACAGAGTTAAGAACTGGGCTGTCGCCAATGGAAGATACAGTAAGTCGCAAAAGGGATTCCTAAACTATGAAGGATGTTACGAACACAACTATGTGCTCCAGGAAGTCATCCAGCATGCTAAGGTGAACAAAAGGGAAGTGGCCGTGGCGTGGTTGGACTTAAGTAACGCCTTCAACTCTGTCCCCCACTGCTCCATCAATCGTGCTCTCGAACAACATGGCATGCCTTCGAAGGCTATAAATGTTGTGAGGTCGCTTTATGACGAGGCTAAGACTAAGATACGAACATCCGAAGGTCTTACTAACCCAATTACGTTGAAAGCTGGGGTAAAACAGGGTTGCCCGCTTAGCCCGCACATATTCAATCTCACTCTCGAAGTGATCCTCCGTGAAATGGAAAGGACTGGCGAGGGCTACTCTGTAAGAAACAGCCGCGTCACGACCCTCACATATGCCGATGACATCGCTGTGCTTGCGGACTCTGCGGAGAGCATGCGTCGTCTCCTGAATGCGGCTGAAGGTGGAGCTCGAGCCGTGGGGTTGAGATTCAATCCTGCTAAATGTGCATCGCTACATATTGTTCCTCAGTGCGAGGACCCGGTGCAGCATACGACTTTCTGCATACAGGGAGGACGCATTAGCGCATTAGGACCGAACGAATACTATGAGCATCTAGGTATTCCAACAGGCTTTGAAGTAAAACAAACGCCAACTTGTACGTTGAAAGAGCTCCTCTCAGACGTAAAAAAGATTGACCAGTCCCTCCTGGCGCCCTGGCAGAAACTCGATGCAGTTGGCACCTTCATCCTGCCGCGAGTGTATTTCATACTTCAGGGCGCCGAAATCGATAAGGAATACCTAACCGAAGTCGACAAAAATATAAAACGTATTGCTAAAAAGTGGCTGAACTTACCTCAAAGAGCTAGCTCCGAAGTGGCGTTTCTCCCTCCCTCGCTGGGAGGCAGTGGATTGATGCCACTGAGCGACCTTTATGACCTCTACACAGTCACGCATGCGTTTAAAATGCTGTCGGCGGAGGATGGGCTGGTTAACGGATTGGCTATGGAGGGCTTAATCGACACGGTATCCGAAAGATTGCGTAAAAGAGCTAGTAACATCGATATAGCTCGTTATCTTTCTGGTGATCTGGATTTACCTCGATCAACAACATGTTCAACGTTCTGGACCAAGGCGCGGAGCGCAGTTCGTAGACTTAGAGCCAAATTTGACCTACAGTGGATATGGCACCGCGAGAGGAGCGAGTTCCACATTAAGTGCGGCAACCGGTTATCCGAAATGATCGGACCACAAACGAAGCGCGACCTTTTCCGGAAACTGAGACTGCAGGTGGTGCAATATTACGCCGATAAACTGAGGGCCAAAAAAGATCAAGGAAAGGTCTTTGAGGTCACCAGTAAAAGTAGGGTCTCCAATCATTTTCTGCGAAATGGTAGGAACACTCGCTTCTGTGATTGGAGATTCGTCCACCGTGCTCGGCTGGGTGTACTGCCTTTGAACGCGACAAAGAGGTGGCAGAAAGACGTTGATACGAGATGCCGCCGTTGTGGCCTTGAACCGGAGACCATACCGCACGTCCTGAATCACTGCCATCCGCATGCCGCAGCAATACAGGCAAGACATAACACCATTCAGAACAGACTAGTGAAGGCCATCAAATGCCCAGGTCAGGTTATTGTGAACCAGACCGTGGACGGCACCCATGGGACCGCGGCGACATTAAGACCCGACATAGTGGTGCGTGATGAGACCAACAAAGAAATGACAATTGTCGATGTCACGGTGCCCTTCGAGAATAGACAGGTCTCGTTCAGGGTTGCAAGGCAGGAGAAGATAAGAAAATACAATCCTCTTGCCGAGCAGCTCAGAGCGAGGGGTTACCATGTCAGTGTCCATGCGTTTGTGGTAGGCTCCCTGGGTGGATGGGATGAGGGGAACGAGCGGGTTCTGGATGCTCTGAGCGTCGGCCGGAGTTATGCGGGAATGATGAGAAGATTTATGATAAGCGATACGGTTAGATGGTCAAGAGACATATACGTGGAACATGTCAGTGGAACTCGGCAATACCCACTGTGACACAGGATACAGTCTTAATAATCAATAATGTTAATAATGTTAATATAATGACAATTTTATTAAATAATGGAAGTAGGTTATTGACATATAAATAATAATGATAAAAAAAAAAAAAAATTATAACAAAAATAATAACGATAACAATCTATTCTACTCAGTCAACTAATAAATGATTCTCTTACTGACTACTCTGTCTGCAACTATCATCTTTGTCTCTCCAGTACTTCCATTTCAATCCATTTGTCTATTCTTTCTTATTTTTCTCTGTTATTAGATAACAGGCTGTAACTAACAAACAATGACGCAAATTAATAGACTAAATTTAATATATAATCACTATAATATCTATTGACTTCGAACGAATAGCTAGACGTAAACGCTAGCACTTTTAACCCTCGTACGGGGGCAGTATGATTTTTAATTAATTGAATATATCTGTTCTTTTCAGCTTAATATCTGAAAGTTCCCGCACTGCGGGACCAGTATATTAAACTGATTTTTGCAAATCGACGGGATGTTCGGGGCTCGCTCCACTCCCGTCACGGGTCGGCCCGGCATTGCAGTGCCGCCGGGATCGGCCCACATATTAAACTCATAAACGACGACTGACCGACTTATCAATCGATAATTCGCAGCGAACACATCGTCGTCGTCCTCGACGCGCTCACCTCTATCACTTGGCGGTTCCGTACATTGAGTGGATGATGGTGGTTCGTAGCGGGGGTGGTGGTGTTGGGTGTATCGATCGTATCGAAAGAATAAAAAAATTGAAGGTAAGCGCGCGCGCATATGGTGCATCGGATGCATCGGATGCAGGGGGGCCACAGGCGCAGTGTGCTCGTGCAACTGCCTCGGCAACAAGCAGTGCGAGGGCGGAGCGCTGCTGCCTAGCGAGCGGGCGCCGCGCGCGCTTCGGCGCCGCGCCTCGCTGGCGATCACCCCCGACCTCGTGGAGCGCGCCAGCGTCTAGTGTATTCTCTTCTCTCTTCTCTGTTCGCTCTCTCTTCCTCGTTGCCTCTACGTTCTTCTCTTCTATTCTCTTCTACGTTCATCGTATCCGTGTGGAATGATTCAATTTTTGTAATGCATTGATTATTGTACAACTCACTAATTTATAGTACACGATGACTGTATGAAATGAAATCGGCGTTTTGATTGTTTTTTTTTCTATTCACACCCGCATCGTATTCGGTGATTGTTTCTCCGAGAAATAGAGAAATTTTTATAATTCTCATCACCCCTTGGCGAAGTCTAAATGTGTGTAGTGAACGAGTGAGTACATATGAGGTAAATTGTTAATTGGATATGGAACGGTTGCTTCACAATATATACTGTATAAGGATGAGACTGAGACGAATGAATCTAGATGATACATTATATCTTTATATAAGCTAACGCTTAATTACTAAGTCACAACTCTGTAAAATATCATTTATTCTACAAAATTTTAATACTTTCTTGAAACTCGGCGACAGACACGCGGTAAATATTAGAGATAAGAATAAGCTTATAACACCTCGAATTCGTCTCCGAAAGATGCAAAAAATCCTCCATCGACCTGAGTGTACGCATGTATAATGGAATTCCACGCGATGTCCTCGATCTACCGTTTGAGCGTTTTAAAACAAGAATTAGAAATAATCTATTTCATAAATCTTATTATACTGTTAAAGATAAAGAGCTTTTCGTGGACCTGAATGCGTGGAATTTAGTCGATTGACTCGTATGTGGGATTAACCCATATTGTTGTAACGGTATTTTTTAATAGAGCAACTGTTGAGTTTCTCGCCGGCTCCTCTCAGCAGAACTGAATTCCGAGCCGGTGATAGCTTCCTCACGAAGTGAGATGTAAAAATGACGATTCATAAGTGCCTGTGAAAGCCTATTCGAATAAATATATTTTGATTTGATTTGAACGGATGATGTGAAACGTCATAGATAAAGAGTGTAGGACTCGATTTGTAAGAAAATTTCTATAGCGCAAAGCGAACAGCTGTCGTAGCGAATGAATGTCGCTGGGGCGATTCGTTTAGTGATTCTTGAATTTCTCTGTTATCCGTCGTTCGGAGCCGAATCGTTGCAATGATTTGGGCCGTATCATATTCGGTGCAGTATGCATATATAGATATAGGTAGTTTGGTTTGGTTTGGTAGGTTCGGAGATGGGTAAATAGAAATATTTAGATATGTCGCAATGAACGTTCGCCTTTGTGTGACGGGTGAGAGTTGAAGAAACGGCACGATAGATGGCGCTGTGCCGTTCGGGGTGAATCTCTAGAGCGCGATGTTGAGATTCTCTCCGGGTGTGAATAAGGGACGCGGACGCGATCGTTTCGGCATCGCTTCTCGGCCTTTTGGCTAAGATCAAAGTGTAGTATCTGTTCTTTTCAGCTTAATATCTGAAAGTTCCCGCACTGCGGGACCAGTATATTAAACTGATTTTTGTACAACGACGGGATGTTCGGGGCTCGCTCCACTCCCGTCACGGGTCGGCCCGGCATTGCAGTGCCGCCGGGATCGGCCCATATATTATAACCTATCATAGACAAATTGATCTCTACAGAGTGTCATACTCATGAGTGCAAATACTCACTCTCTACTTAATCCAAAACCATGTTAATCTATCTCTAAGTAGTGTCCGTAAACGAAGTTGAATTCCCAGTGTAATGCTTTAGGATTTTCATAATAAATAACCATAATATATAAAATAAATCATCCGTGCGCGTTGCGGATTAGACTTAAAATAAAGAAATAAAACCTTTTGAGATCCAACGATTGCTATATTAATAAAATTTTATAACATTTGAAAACCTGTCACTTGATTTGAATGGAAAATTTTTATCACCATTAAATGGTCATAGGACCACTTAAGGCAATAAAAATACTAATTATTGATAAATTGAATTTTTTCTGAATTGAAAAGTTAAATTAAAGGCATAATTACATAATATCACAAACAGTTGTAATTGTGATAACAGCATATTTTTTCTTGCCTTATCAGTTATTACTTTATATAATAATTGTCAGTTTAATCTGTTTGGCACAAAGTTTCTGATTAATTAATGATAGTAGCAATATGAAAAGTTATTAAGTTTCTGTTGCTGGGCACTAGTTTCAAAATAAATTATTTATTGGTATCTTACTTATATACCATTTCCATGTATAAATTACAAATGAGTGAAATTATGAAATTTTACCCTTTCATTAAGTTATAAATTTTTACTATCACTCTCTAGTAGAAACTTCTGTTTAGAAATTAACCAAATAATGAGATGCATACCGCAAACCATACCAAGTTCTTTAGAAAAGTATGATCTGTTTATTCAATCTTTGTTTTCAAAAGAAAATGTACTATAATTGTGAATAATGAAGGAAAGAAGGAAAATGTTAAAAAGAAAACGCTGCCTATCGTAAGAAAGAAATATCTTGTATTACGTTTAGATTTCACACAGACAAATGCCCAGATCCGGAACAATTATCTGTAGTTCATACAAATATTTGTTTCGAGTGGGAATCGAACCTACGACCTACGACACCGAAGCTAATAGCTTAAGAACTACGCCAAACGGGTCATCAAATAAAATAAAAGAATACATGTTAAAAATACAAGAGGTATATAATAAAACATGTGTTTCTTGCTCTCCTAAATCACTGGTGGCAGTGTTTTTATGGACAGTCTTTTAACATCAGACACAAGTAGTAAAAAACAAAGTTTGGAAATTTCAAATTAAAGTTATATGTAATGGAATGATTATATTACTTTTGGACAATAGTTGAGATTCCTTCACATTTTTAAATATCAAAACTCAACAAATTGTTTGAATTAGGTGGTTTGAATAACCCATAGGTGGTTATTTTAGGTTTATTAAAAAGTGCAGATAACTTGATAATGTATGGTCATCTTACCTATGGTATCAGGTTTGGTTGCCTGTATGTGCATGTAGCCTGATTCCTCTAGAAGCCATGCGAAATGATCACTCAATGGATAAATACGACTCTGCAGCTGTGGCTCCTCTATAAGACTTGGCCAAAATGAACCTTAAATTAATTACAAAAATTTTATTACATATAAGCCTTGTGACATATTATTCCTTATTTTTTTATATCTAGATAATTATATTACGGTTCAATTACTGATACAAACACAAAAACTGTTAGAAATTAATGTGTCTGAGTGTATAATATCTTTTTTTAACTGCTCCTGTTAAATTGGCTAGCGAATCTCAGTAATACCATAGGTTTAGTAATAGAAAAGGATAAGTGACTGTATTAATGTTTTGTCAAACAGTAGCCTACAACCTTTTTGTGGATTACAGCATGCCTGAAACATTTTTATTTTTGTTACAATTTAAATTTTTAAATTAGCTGTTGCTAATTATAGGCAGCAATTATCACTTGCTATGATGTAACCCACCTTGTTACTTCACAGCGAGTGATAAGAGATGACCAATAAGAGACTTACAAAAAACTTTACAAACATTAAGATGTCATCTAACATTTCAATTTCTTATTTGCATCATTTAAACTAATGAAAGAATAAAAATGACATACCCAAGAATATGTACAAACTCGAAATTTTACTAAATGTTAGTGTTGCCATATTAGTGTGAAAACCAAGCACATTATTCGGGAACAATGTCGCCATAACTGAGCCCACTTGATGTCCTAAATCTCCACCCTGGACATAGTAGTGCTCGTGACCAATTCTTTTCATTAGATTTGCCATCACAACGGCCATCTTTGATGCACTTAGGCCAGGCCTAACTGCAGCCTGGAATGGAAGAAATCGTTATATATTTATAGCAGATATAGTAGGTACTTATATTGAAATTAGCGTTTTCTCGAACTAGCCTATTTGTTCTTAAATATCAGGCATTAGGTAGAAATTCCAACGTTCCGGAAATTATGAACAACAAACCCAATCCCATGGACGGCCCGAGACCCTAGTTGAATTAAATGTAATCGTGGAAGCGGATCCATCGCAAGCCGCGTCAGAGTTAGCAGGCTTCGGTGTGAGTGACAAAAAAAAATTCATTTGGAACAGATCGGTAAAGTGAGGAAATTTACAGTATTAATACATAACATGTGGGGTATCGCGACTAATTGTTTATGAGTTACCGCGGGTAAAAATAATACGAGCACCATACTGCAATTATCAAGCAAATCCTCCCATGTCCGTACTGAAACGTCGCCCGCATAACGCCCTCTTCGACCCGGTCGAGGAAAGGGCTGATAGTTATCAGGACCCATCGTCGGTTCGTCGGTTCCCGCCCGCTTTCTTTTCACCGACACACAGTAGCGATTACACTAGCTCAACAAACACAATAAGAAGAGTTCGTCTTCGAGCACGGCGAAACACTCACACCGCGTACGCTAGATTCACCCGGCGACGACAGCCGCGGCCCAGGTCCGTATACCTGACCCCGACTGTCCGTAACCGACAATCTCTCAATTTTAGATTATATTAAAATTAGAATTTTGACACGACACACAGGTCATCATGTGACCCCGCAGGATGTGGAATCCAATTCGTGGAAACTAGCATTTCCCCGAATTCGGCGATCCGATGAAGCTTTATAGAGCCGCATAGGCTAAAAGCATCAACGTCAGCCAAGATAAAACAAGATAAGATCTTATTACAGAACAAAAGCGAATGTAATCATTATCAGTTGTAGGCCTCAAGTGTAGAGCTAATACTTTACCAGACAATAACCATGATACTATGTAAACGGTAATACCTCTCCCACAGATACACACACAGTCGCCGTAATAGGTGTTAATATCTTTCCCGCATGTAATTGATTAAGTGAAGCACACCACAAACATATTGAGTGCTGCCTTACATTACTCAACTGTCACAATAACAAGGGAATTTTGAATTGTATCATTACTTGTGATTGTTTGTTAGTCCAGTGCTTGTGTACACAACACCTAAGACTACTTACGGCAGATTTGTGTACCGTGATTGATCAATTGCTCTAGGCCACTGCTACTTCAGGACAACGCTAGACCCCATACTTCACGACAGATGGTCGCTAAATTAGAGGAGCTGCGATAGGAATGTCTCTGAAACCCACCATACTTAACAGATCTTGCTTCAACAGACCAGTTTTGTCAGAATTTGTTCAATTTTGTGCAAAAAAAAATTAAATACCAATGAGGCAATTTATTCAGAAATGGAATCCATGAACTACCTATAAAGTGGCAAAAGTGCATTGATAATAATGGTACATACTGTGATTGAATAAATATATTTCATATTTTTTTCCATATAATAATAATTTCATTTGTATGAAACTTCTGGCGAGATTGATCTTCAAATAGAATTACAGTTAATGGTTGCCCATTATTGCTTGAGAGAATAACTTACAATCCCTACGGCAACTCTCCAAAGCATTTCTACCACAAGTCACATTTTTTACTTATTAGGATTAATAAGAAAAGCAAAGCAAAATTTTATCAGTTTGAACCATTTCCAAAACAAGTCAACATTAGAAAGCAAAAACCAACCAGCATGTACTCCATGTGTCATTTACTACATTTTGGCATTCTAGCGTCCAAGTTCTTATTTTTGGGCCAAAGATATGATATCATTTTTTATAATTTGGTTTTCTAATTGCCATTTTACAAATAAAATGTTCTCAATACTTATTGATTAACCAAAACATACTTGTGAAAATCCAAATCCAGGCAAGCTTGGAATGATTAATTCAAAGACAAAATTGTATCCTGGAGTAGGAGTTATTAACTTTGGAATTAATTCATAGAATTCCCTTATTGATCCTGGCCAACCATGGAGAAGTAAAAGTGGCACCACCTGGAAAATATAATTAATTTAATAAGATTTATTAAAACCAAAACTAATAAATCAAACACTCATAAAGAAATGTTTCTATTATAAAATAGTAAAAAAGTTTAGGCACCTTATTATGAATATTTTAAATACATAATCTGACAGTAGTTGTGTTTTCTTTAGTGATTAATAGTAGGTCTTATTTATATCTTAATGATATTATGTATTTAAAAAATATTTCCAAAAATTTACTAATTGAAATGTATTACTTACGCTGATATCAGAAGAGACTTTTGGTTTAACATGTATAAAGTGGATATCCAATCCTTGAATATTTGTTTTATAATGATTGTATTTATTGAAGAATTGTTCCCTGTCTTTGAAATTGTAGCTATTTTGCCAATAGTCTAGAACTCTTGTTAGAAACTCACTGTTGAATCCATAAGTGAATCCGGCATTCTCAAGAGGTGGAACAAATGGCCTCCGATGGAGAAGTCTTTCTTTGAGATCATTGATAATCTGTAATGTTTTATTTAAAAGTTTAAAAAAGTATTATTCATCTTCCACAATTATTACACAATAATATTTTAAATATTTTTGATGTTATAAAGTTACTTACATAATCTGGAAATTCTATTTTGTACGGTTGTATGGACAAATCTTGCTTTAAGTTTAAAGGGTAGGCACCCCAATATTCGTCTATATCTATTTCTGGTAGCTCAGGAGGTGTTGTGATGGCTTTGTAAACATAGTACGATGCTGCTCCTCCTAATAATAGGAAAATAAGGAAAATCTTTCCAGTCTGAAAGCATACAAGAGTTTCAAGAAATAAAGTTGCTGGAAATTTGTTTCTAATAATAATTAAACAAATGGGCATACCGATGACGACTGTCGTTTATTGCTTTCATTTTCTTTCTTTTTGTTGTCTTTCTTCTTTGTTTGCTTCACCTGTTTATTGCTCATTTTCGTGTAGTTAGTTTTACTAAGTTATTGATAAATGCCGGCAAACTTAATAGGTTATTTGTACCAAACTGTTCATTTCTTAAAACCTAAATAATGAAGGTTTACGTTTAAGTAAATAAAGAAATTACAAATGATTTTGAATGTTTAATTTATCTATTTTATATAATTGAATTAAGTTTAGGCTCACTTTTAAGTTACCTTGTAACAGTAACAGCTGCTACTTATAGTTTTAAAGTCCAAACACTGACAGATAAAAAAAAACAGACGATGGCTACTATACGATTACGTTATCTTTGATATAAGCCTAGTAATGATGATTTAACTTAATCGTGACTGTAAAGCTATCGTGACAAAAGTATTAAGTAGCAAATATAAAACTTGGCATGAATAGAATTTTGTTGGTGTTCAAAACAAGAGAGAGAGAATAATGTTATATTAAATATATCCGCTGCATCATCATTTTTTAATTTATATTTTCTGTAATACGGCCTCTAATGTGGCCTTTTTTTATTTTAGACTTTTTTATTAAGTCATTCGCTACCATTCGCCAGAAATTTATAGGAACCACATCGTGCAGCTTAGTCGATACACTGGAACTTTCACGTAATAGGGAAAGAAGACCTATATAATAAGCTTTTTATGTTAGAATTTAAAAAGAAGCTATAGTTGATTATTTTGGAAATAGCGATAATTTATTCGTGGAAGAGCATATGCTCGATGCTCTAATGCATATGCATTTGTATATAAATGATAAGATACAGGTCTATTTCTACAGCTATAATTTCCGCTATGGATTTACCACAGTGACGAGTTTTACGACACTATAAAAATCTGCTTTCATTCGCCGTCTATTATCTATATTATTGGGTTAAATCTAAATAGTCTTGGTAGAAGAAGAACTATGGCAGAACGAAGATATGTGATTCTACGAAAATAGAAGGTAGAACTATTTCGGTCCAATCCACAGTAAATCTGTGTTCGTAATGATGATGGACAGGGCTGGAAAAGAAAAATAGAAAAGGTAAACAGATATCGTTGAAACACACTGTTTATAGAAAATGCCTTATTGTAGAAAATATTAAATTACTTGTGCCTAAAGTCGAGACTTTGTTTAACCAAGTTCCAGACTGGGGCCAGCTAAATTTAGTCCAATTTAACCCCAAAAAGACACAAGTTTGCGCGTTTGCGAGTGTTCTGAGGAATTGTTCGGGTTACCAGCTACTCCGCTCCGGAGTCCCGCCTCCGAATAACGCGACAAACCTCCAGATACGATCCACGAAAGTTAAGCTAAGCTGCCTGCAGAATTTAGTGAAGTTCTGCTCTGTGACTGTGGTTTTCGTTCGAACAACGAGCTAAAGACACAATCAGAGTGTACACAGTTTCTACACGAGGGTTTTCTCTGTGTCTTTTTCTAATTAGGTTTGCATTTTCGAAACATTTGCAAATAAAACATGTTTAAATCTCTGTTTTGTGACAGTATACAGACGCATTGTAACAGTATACGCGTTTGCACTATCGTGCACGATGTTTGGTACAAATTATATGCCAAATATGTTTCTTAGCCGTATTTAATGTGTTTTATTCGAAGTGTTTCTAAAATCTCTCATACTGGATGTTTTTGATGCGCACAGTAAAGGGTAATTTTTTTTCTTCCTGCATATTTACGATTGCTCAAATGCGGAACTAGCTGATTTTTCTTACTAGGTTAGATTAAGTTCAGAAAAAGCGCCAGTGCTCCTATATTCTGCTATTTCTTGACCCTCGTCTTTATCATGACGTTCGTAAAATGCTGAAGATCGTTTTTAAGCCAGGATTTAGGTCTTTGTTTTTCCAACGAATGTACTTTTATTCTCATTCATTTCATGCTTCTTAGAATTAGAGGAACCTCATACACAGTGTTCATCATTTTAAAAAACCTCGTATTGGCTACTTCCACATAGCACACGCCACTTAATCTGTCTATATTCGTATCCGCATGAATGTCCACATTGACATTTGCGGTTGTGAATACCAACAAAATAACATGTCGTGCCCTTTTAACGGAAGAACAACATTCTTTAATTTTACTTAATGATAATGAGTTCACAACGGATATTACTCGTTAACGCGAAGCAGGCAGGCAAGCCGTAAAAGCTTTAGCTTGATGCAGATATGTATATCGTTAAGGATTTGCAAGCTGAAGTGGCAGTGGTCACATTTATCGCAGAACGTGGAACGTGGAACGAACGTGGAGTGACGACATCCGAAAGGTGGCTGGCAGCGGTTGGAAACAAAGAGCCGAAGATTGAGCTCAGTGGCGTGCCATAAGAGAGGTTTATATCCAGCAGTGGATAAAAAACGGCTGATTATAATGATGATGATGATATTGTATTGTATTCCTATGATTTAATTTCTAATATTATGATGTGATTATGTAATATTGTTATTTAGCACACTTGTTATCGTCTAGCAGCACATTATTTCCAGCTAAAACGAAGTATACATTTTAAGTCAATAGATTGTTTAATTACATTGTATTCATAAAAATAAAAGACGTGTGCGTCGTGGGACGCCCGACTGAAGTGATAACGCGTAACTTGTCGTTACGCGTAACGTTACGAAGTGGTTTACCCTCCCATAAAAAGTAATCACTTCAAAAATCACATATATATTTCATTTAACAAACTACACGAATGCTTACCTTACCTATAATCTAGC
>DWHQ01000206.1:0-16393 GCA_018247955.1 Eurytides marcellus marcellus | reverse complement strand
ATTCTTTTACTAGCCCTTGCAGCACATATTTCTTTTTATACAAAACTACATTTTTTTTATAAATTTTTTTTTAACGCTACAAGTGTAATGTTTATCTTTTGTACGTTTTATAAAGAATGAATACACATTTGAAACGAGAAATAACGGCAAAACAAACAACATATCTAAAAAAAAATCAACTCTCGATATTATTCCACACGTAGAAAATAAGTTAGTTAACGTAATTTAAAAATAGATCGAGGTGTGCGAGGCTTTAATAACATCAATATACAGTTACGTAGATAATTATAGTTTTACAACTGACGGAACTATCGTCGACCTAATAATCCGCTGCGGTCAAGTGTAGCCACGTGTCTGGCGAGGTTATGAATGGGGTCACAGTCGATGATGAGAGAAAGAGAGAGAGAGCAATTTTTTTTTTCATTGGTAATCATTAGTTCGTAGAGCCTCGTTAACATGCCGAGGAATACAATTTGGATGGTTCGTGTTGGGTTTTAGAGATCAATTCATAATTGTTACGGATCGATACTGATATGGCTGATAGGTAACCTATGTAGGATTTTCCCACAGGAAAAAAAATTGTAATACTTTGTTGTACCGAATTTGGGAAAAAAATTGGTACGAATCTCAAAATATTTATTATTAGCCATGCCATTTCAAAGATAGTGGGCATAATAAAACACTAAACGGGTGTGTTACATTGCGCTTATGCATCATGCGATTGGAATATAAGTGACAATAACATAACGCGCATAACTGTAAACGAAAAGATTATTTAAATTTCTGATAAACTTAGATAACACTAAATTCGTTGACCCGGTAACCTGTCATCAGCCAGTCAATCTCTAAACCTCGCAATGTTGATCAAATATTGTTCCGTGACATTGTCTGTAGTAAAATAGAGTGGTATCACTACATTCCCAGTCATTCTACCGCCAGCCAGTACTGTGTAAGCCGCACTTTGCGTGAAACGTTATGTTGCCAGCGTAATTAATGGACATATGGAATGACCATCTTATAACAGCACAGTGCCCAGCACTTTTGAACTGGTGTAATCTAAAATACTGTGTTAATATTATCCAATACAAACTGATATCCAATACTTCTCTTTGTAATACAACAAACTCATACAGCTGACACAAGTTTTAGTTTCTGGTAAATATCTAATAAACTTCTATGATTAAATAAATATCAAGGAGCATCTCACACACGGCCATCTGATTATAAACTCACTCAGAGTTTGGATTACTCGCCTGTATGGTAAACAGAAAACTGAAAGACAAACTTATATATTTTAAACTAATAATTATATAGATATTTAACACCTAGTCATATAACAAATACTTCTACTAATCGCACAAATATTTTGTCCTCAGTGGGAAACGAACCCACGACCTTCGGCTTAGTAGTCAGGGTCACTTAACACTACATCAACGGGCCACATGAGATAAAACACATTAAAGCAATGAAACAGCGATGCTGAAACGCTTTCAAAGTTTTAGGTAGCAAATATATAGTCACAATTTTAATCTCTTCGATAGGTAGATGCCGAGAGATTTTTAGGTACAGTTTTTGTCCGTGTACCGCATTGCACAATAACCAATAGCGTTGATTCATAGCGGAGTCCGGGAGAAGCCTTGGCCCGCTGTCGTTCTTTAGTCGTCGTATATGTAACAATGGGAATGAGGTCGCGTCTTTTATTCATAAGTATGTTCCCACCTTATTCTTGTTGTCAACAATGCCACACGCAAATGCCGGCTCTTCACTCAGCGACAAAGGTGTTGATGAATGTATATAGTTTACTATAGAAACCAGAATTCTATGTAAGAGTATAAAAAATACCTTTCTTCAGTATTCTTAAAAAATTAAAGAAAATATCTTACTTGACTACCTGCTAAACTGCGCAACAGTTAATTGGCAGCAAGTAAGTATAACATTATAACAAACAATTATATATACATATTAGAAAATTGATATAAAAATGAAATAAAATTAGAAATAAACATGTACGTAAATAAATAAAATACCTAATATACTGCAAAACAAATTTGAAACGGACTATTACGACTTGAAAGAATACTTGGAGAGCGATACTTCGTTTCTTGTTCCGCTCTGTACAGTTCTAAAGTAATTAACCGGTGGTAGATATCACGTTTAACAAAGACTTGACTTAATAAGCAAAAGTAATAAAACATGCCTATACCTACTACATTTTGAAAGGGCTCCTTTGGAGAGTCCGCCTGGGATAGCATTGGTAGTTGCTTGGCAATGAAACGTTGTGCTGCCTAGCCGATATGTGTAGGTATTACTGTGTTCCGGTTTAAAGGGCAATATGGCAGTGTAATCACTGAGCACGGTGATAGTCCATCTTTTATTTCTAGGTGACGAACGCAACAGTATCGTATTTCTACGATTTTTCTCTTTGTAAATTTATTGTTGCCGTTGCTTCAGATTTTCGTTCTATATTCTGAATGACTGTCGATACTTTCACTCAAATTGGATTCAAGCGTAAACCCTTGACATGCTCTAAATTCCGGACGTAATACAATTTGCAACAGAGCAAATGAAACGGCTCGCATAAATTTCAAGTAAATTCGAAGCGAGCACTAATGAACGCATCGTAGAGATGGATGACTTGGTATTGTTTGTAAGTTAATAAATCACTTTACTAGCATTGCGAATCAGCTTCAATCAAACTTAATAATATTAAAATAAATGTAACTTAATTTGAAAAGAAAATGGTTTCTAACGACTTCACTACTCTGTTAACCTGCATGTAGAGTAACTTATTCCCGAAAGAATAAAAGAGGGGAAAACGAAGCAAAATAAAATTATATAAAAAGTCTGCTCGACCGAGCCGTAATTAAGTTTTAGTAATTTAGAAACCTACTTACTTGTAGTACTACCTTTTATTATTAACGTTAAAAGTTTTGCAGCAAAATATATAGTGTAGTTTTTTTAGATCCCTACTCCCTACCTACGTTTCAGTATTCCATTTGACTCAAAGATATATCTCTTGGCAATACGATAATTTAATGACATTTCCGTATTCGAAGAGTCTGAGATACGTTTCCTACTGAGTTTTAAAAATTTACCATTCAAAACCCCTTTTGAATTCAGGTCGAGGGAAAATCCATGAGTAGGTATTATGGTGGACTGTATTAACCCATTGTGCGAAGGCGATGTCCCCGCTGGGGAGTCATGGTATTTTGTTTTAAAACACTTTTTGACTTCGGATATGTCTTAAACATTAAAAATATCTACGTTATAATCTATATATGAATGTAATTACTTTCAATTTAAATAAAAATGTAAATATTGCACAAAAGGAGGTGTGTTAAATTTGGCTTAGCTAAGTTTGCTATTTCATACGAAATGTGTAAGAAATTCATTAAACTATAAGAGTATATTGTTATAATTTTTTTTAAAGGCAGAACCTCTACAACGTTTTAACTTCAAAACTCTATGAGCTTTGGTCAAATTTAGACCTCTAGGCGACCGCTAGTGTGAACTTTTTAAAAGTCAGGAGTATACAATTTTAAGTTTACGTTTAAAAAGTGAGTTCTGTGAACGAGTGGACCAAAACCAATTCACAGTTTTATATGAGCGCATACTACTTTTCTAGACTAGTTGGAACATTTGTACACTAGTTGCACGAGCTGTGATAGGCACAGAATAACTCAATGTTAAGACCCCCTTCGACTATTTCAATCAATACTAACGTCTAAGCAGTACTGTGTTCCGGTTTGAAGTGCGATGTTGCTAGCATAATTACTGGTCATAGATCCCTTCGCCCGCGTAACGCCCTCTTCGACACGGTCGAGGAGGGCTAATAGTTATTAGGACCCAACGCCGGGTTCCCGCCTGCGTTCTCTACACCGACACACAGTAGGGATCACATTGGCTCAACAAACACGGTAGGAAGAGTTCGCCTTCGAGAAACGATCACACCACGTATACTAGATTCACCCGGGTCCCGGGGCGGTTCTCACCGCCTCCCGCTCCATTTGCCAATCAACAGTCGACGACAGCCGCGGTCCGGGTTCGTGTACCGGACCCCGATTATCCGCAGCCAACAATCTCTCAATTTTAAATGATATTAAAATTAAAGTTTTGACATAACACGCACGTCCTCATGCGTGACCCCGCAAGATATCCAATTCGTGGGATCTAGCATTTCCACGAATTCAGTGATCCGATGGAGCTTTGTAGAGCTGCATAGGCTAAAAGCATCCACGTTAGTCAAGATAAGATAAGATAAGATTTATTTACATTTTTTATGATCGCTTACTATATAATTTTACGTTTATTTACACCACAAAACTAAACAGAGGTTATGAACCAAAGAGTTTTTCAATTTTGTAACGTGCTTGATCTACATATTTGTATTTCTAACTGGTGCATAATGCCAGGGTCACTATATTAGGGCTTTTTGCATTTTATTCGAATCAGCTCGTCTAATCAGTACCACTGGCTCACAACTGCTATCGTACGTTAATGGGTTTCATCTCATTAAAGATAAACAACTCATTTAGAACCGAGTAAGAATTCAGTATGCAAGTTTGCATTTGTTTTTTTGAACCTTCCGAAAAATTATAGTTCATGAAATCAATGCAGAACACAGCGCACCTTTGCCATCACCGATTAGAAATATGAAAAATATGCGTATTTTTTTGTAAAGATTTTAAGGTAAGGTAATGGTTTTAAATTTTTTTGTAAGGTACAACAGGAAATGAAGGAGGTCGTGTATAGAAGACATGTTATTGAAGTCAGATATCAAACAGCCCGTGATTAGTATAGGTTTTATTTAAATAAAATACATCATAATCTGAAATGGTAATGGCGTTTGCAGTTCTGCATGGTTTTAACGTACTAAAGTTTCAAACGCTTAAAACAATTATGTATTAAAAAAAAGATCATTTATGTTCATCCAAAGGAGTTCGTATACAAGAAACAAGTTGTCGATTGAAGCCAAACATCTGATAATTCGTGACAAATAAAGGTTCTTCTTAAATAGTTAAGCGAATAAAAATTCACATAAAAAATATTTATTTATTGAAAAAAAAAAAACAACATCATTAAAGCCATCCAAAACATAGAAGCGATTGTACGCAATTAAAAATTAAATGTAGTAAGTGTAGTGGTGGGGTGTGCGCCATCTTCCGTATTTGGGCTCCTCGCGCGGTGCTCCGAAGGGGTTTCTCTCCAGCACCACCTTGGCCAGAAGCCCGTGACAAAGGTTGTAGCTGGTGTCACCGGTGGTCACGCGCAGGATTCGACGTAACTCTCCTGCAATAACATAATATATAACAACATCACTTACAATAATCACTTACATTTTATAACAACATAATAATTTAATAGATGAGAAGGAGGCAAACGAGTAAGCGGCTCACCTGATGGTAAGCGATCACCACTGATCGTGGATACGACATAATAAAAATAGGATTTTTTTATGAAGTAGTAAAAGAGCAAGCGGCTTATCTGGTGGTAAGCGATCACCACTGCCGTGGTCATAAGCAACATTAAAGGAAATTGCAAATGAATTGCCAGTATAAGGGGAATAGTGATAAACAGGGACAAAGGTGTTGGCACCGGCCACCTCACTCACCGGACGAAACGAGGAAGCACAAAAATGTCCACTTCACGCCGAAATTGTGTGAGGTCATGGTACATTCAACAGCAGCAAGAGGTACTGCGTGGCTGCGTGGCTCTATCTTAATTTGTGTGAAATTTATGATGTGGAAGTAATAACTTGTCCACTTGTGATAAGTATTAAACACATGCATGGAATAGGATAATGTAATCATTTGTAAAAAAAAACGCCCATACAGAAATGCCACAGAATCATTGAAGAACCCCGTGGCTTGTACATGCACAAGAAGTTAAGGCAGCTTGTAGATTACCACATTCAAAACCG
Organism: Eurytides marcellus marcellus; assembly: GCA_018247955.1. NCBI lineage: Eukaryota > Metazoa > Arthropoda > Insecta > Lepidoptera > Papilionidae > Eurytides > Eurytides marcellus. Next base: position 10,473 of record DWHQ01000206.1, on the reverse strand, counting down.
CCTATCGTGAGTAAGACTATTAGAGGGTGCTCACTCTGCAACGAATCATCAAACTTTGGCCTCATGGACATTTTTGAGGGGTGCTCCGCAAACTTCTCCGGTCCAGGCGGCCTGAAGGAGTTGCGCTGGCTGGTGTCCGGAATCTCTACATCATCAGGCAGCCGTAGAGTTTGGAGAGCGCGTGCCCTACGCGCCAGGTTCACCGACATGAATGGCAGCTCTGATGATCAAGTCATCAAAAATTTTATTCAAAGTTGGATTGGTTTCCAATCACGTTTTGTAGTCTTCATTCTACAACCTGCTTGGAAAACAATACCTCAGTCCTGAGAAGAACAGGCAAAAGAAACTCAGAATCATGAATCAAGGCAGTGTCCAATTAAGCTATCGTATATACCAGTCACTATCTTAGTAAACAACAATGAATTTTTGTATGCTTGTCTCAGAGTCTATTGGAACAGTTAATCCGATTGTGATGGTAATTATTGAATCAATTGGTGATTCACTCACGATGGTTTTTGCTCCAAAAGCAAAACACATCCTGAGAATAGATGTAGATCATCTTATAAATGTGAGTGACGAAGGTATAGCAGAGCTTCTGAGTTTGGAGCTTTTTGTTAATCTAGTAAGACTAGTAGCACTGTGCAAACGTAAACACACTTAAAACCTTAGCACGAATAACAAAGCATAAATTGTCTACATACAAACATGTAATGTGCTGGAAGCATGCTGTTCTTAATTCTGTTCCAGCAGCTTCCATTAGTGCGTGACGCTAGTCATGCTTTTTCGTCGTAATTTTTGTGGAATCTCCTCTAGCAGCTACTTACGTGGCTTACCTAGCGGGACTAACACTCTGGCACTAAACGAACACAGGAATGTTTTCAAATTATTACTTGACGTCAAAATAACTGAAAATACTATACCTACACAGATCAGTCAGTTAGTGGTAACTAATGAAAGTGATGCGTTATGAATAAATACGTATAAAACGGAACAACCTCTCGAACAATACTTCACTAAATATTCCGTTCTCTTCAAATCCTGAGCATCGTGTTCCACGGGCACTGGGTCCAGGTCTTCCGACATATGCTTCTTCGCCAAATCCGGGTGGTCCTCTGCAAACTTTATATAAACAAATTCAATGAAGACAGGAGTTCCAACGTGATAAAGTAATGCTGGAATCACAAAAGCCTCACGAGCTTACGCGAATGCCATATATTATTTATAATTAATAGCCTTTTATATGTCGCATTGCTAGGCACAGGCATCTATGCAGAGTGGATAACGGCAAAGACCGCCCCGCGTTCCTAGTGGTTGGCTATCGCAAATAAATTAATTTTTAAAGACAAATTAAGTCTATAGTGTAAGTGGTCGCGACGTCCGATTGTTAACCGTTACGCCTAACTAAGTAAGGGGTTACAGAACAAAGTTCCTTGCTTATTTACGTGTTTGTCGATCACCGGATCATGCGACGATTATTCTGCATTATAAGTAAATTCTGCCCACCCATTTTGAAATTGAATATATTTATAACATTTTGTTTAGAATACTTGATTAAATATTAATTAGTTTACTTTTATATCATATGTACTTTTTTTAAAGTAAATATTGTTTTAAGCAAACAGGAAAGAGCGATCACTCCTAACACAGCTTCGAACCTAAAAGGGGTATACTTTATTCTAAGTCTATTCACTTAATAAAGAATATTTTGATATTGGTTTCTGATGTGTAACCACTACTGCGTTCCGGGTTTTAGGGCAACTTCGCCTGTGTAATTAATGGGCATAGAGATATAACTTCTTAAAACTCTGGGCGACGAGAGTAAACGAAATCACGGGGTATAGAGATGAAATTTTAGATCTTTAAGATAACGATATAAAGATAAATGCCAAGCAGTTTCTATGTGACACTGTATTGATGTTGACGGACGAATCTCTTAACATCAGGTAAACTTCTTTCTCTAGTCACATTATGGTCTAAAGAAAAATGTTGAAATTCCGCCTAACCCGGGCCACGGCTTTCTTGTAATACTCGTGGTCTAGCGGACATAGCAGGTCTGGGCTTGTCCGAGGCTGGTCCCTGGGCTTCAGACTGTCGCGCCCCACGCCCACTATGAGGCAATCATCGTCGACAGCTCTCCTACGTGGACTCTTCCTGTGCGAGAGTTTGGAATTTTTAGCAGCGATTGTCGCTCTCTCGAACTAGGACATGTGTATGGTTTTCAATTCGTTTGCTGAATTTAAATAAATCATTAGTGGTGCATAAGATTCACTGGAAACTTCACTATTCCATCAAATACATAAAAAGATAAACAAGTTACTCTTTATCTCTTCTCTTTTTAAAAAAAAACGCTGCCCGTATTTTAAGATAGAAATATCTTGTATTATAAGAGCGTTTTACATTCATAAATTTCACACGGACAAACACCCAGATCCGGAACAATTATCTGTAGTTCGTACAAATATTTGTCCCGGGAGGGAATCGAACCCACGACCTGCGACGCCGAAGCCAATAGCATAACAACTGCGCCAAACAGGTCATCAGTTACTGTCTCCATGGTCGAGTGGGTTTGGATACCGTGGAGAGCAATGAATTTGTGTTGTTGTTTATTAGTTTAGTTATGGCCTCAAAAGTAATCCCTGCATTGGATGGGCATGTAACTAGTCAGTCCTGGCTTCTTGTCAACGCCATCTAGTAATGGCTTGGAGGAGTTGTTACTAAGAGGTCGGTTTAATGTCACCGCCTCTGCGCTGAATCTCTCTCCGATCGTGTCGGATCCCATCGAGGTATAAGAGTAAAGGAAGAGTGAGTACACCTGTGTATGCGCAAACGCTTATGCACTATAATATATCACGCGCAGTTGGCTAATCTCTTGTAGAGCCGCCGTGACCGCAATCGGTTAGGAGGACATCATCAAACGAAAAAGAGCGTTTCTGGATAAAGGAAAGATAGAAGATAGAAGAATGAAAAATATGACAAATTAATGTCATTATAAAAATTTTATATTTTTATACTTAAACTCTCTTAATGCAACACCAATCATATTTATTTTTATTTGCCGTAAACGGTTTAATTTTATTTATAACATGTTTTACATATTTATAAAGTGTTCTTTATAATTATTGTTATTAAACATTAAACAAAAATACATACGGTTTATCTTTTTTTATGAAATCGTTCATATAAACAGATTTAAAGTCTATGTCGCCGCTAAAAACCGACATTTTTATATAATTAATGTATACTAATATAATCACAATTTTCAGTCACTGACATTTCAAACAAGTTACAGATAAACAAGGAATAATACGTAACTTAAGGGTGAGTTGCACTGTTCTATTAGGCATCGTATAATCGAAATTGTGGCAAAAAAATTTAATCTAAATTTTCGCCGAAAATAAAATGACGAGAATAGTCGGTGACGATGAGGTGAAAATCTAGAGGTGGTACGAAATGGGCGTTGAGATACTGGACGTAATTTATGAAGTTGAAGATGGCAACCACGAACAATGTCTTCCCGACTTATTCCGGTCACAGCGGCCAATTTACAAGATATTAGCCAAATGCGCGGGAATTATTTATGTTTGCACAGTCAGTTGAACCCACTCTTCCTTAACTCTCATAGTCCAATGGGACGGATACGCGACACGACCAGATCATTGCCCTCCGCGGAATTCGAACCTCCGTTTTGTCAAGAAAAGGAGGGGGAAGGCTAAAAAGAAAGGAAGGAGGAAGGGGGTGGGCCACGAGCTACCACACTCACCAGACGAAACGCGGACAAACACTTCCATTCACGCCGATTTTCTGTGAGGTCGTCGTACTTATCCGGTTCGAGCCGGCCCATTCAGCAGCAGTAAAAGCTGCTGCGTGGCTCTACCACCATAGGTAGGGTATATATATGCTACATGAATTTTAGAGTTATATACATTTTTTTCTTTTTATCTTACACTACACAGCTGCAATTGGTAAACTCGCATCAATTTTCTACAAGAATATAAAGGACTTTTTCTGTGCTTGATGATGTAAGTCAAATTATTGGCCTTAAAATGGGAAGCCATACGCAAAAATGATCTGTAATTTATTACACCAATTCAATCAATCGGTGAAAAACGAACGCGAATAAAAGTCAAATCTAAATAATACAAATTAAATAATTTTATTTCATATTACATCGACTATACATATTACATAACAAAATAACATTCTTCCTTAATTACGCAATAATCGTGACAAAAGTAAGCAATAATAAACACAAAATTAAAGATATTTATTTATCTAATAACATGTAACAGCGGTATACAAATCGAGGCACAGCCTTCACTTACGCAGATTAATTAGTTCAAATTCTAACAAGCGTATCAAGAAATAAAAACAATGTTACAGAAATATTAATAAACACTAACAGAGATATTTATTATCTGTGCAATGTCAGTTTGTCATTTACATATTATCTGCGTCCTTTTATTTTTAATGCTCTCGACGCCCGTAAGAAATATTGGTTCACTCGTAAGTAAACTGTGACAAATTTAATTGTATTCATAAACAACACAATAAACGTTTCTATGACTCAAAACTTCGGTGGCTAAAAAATTCTCGTTTCAAATGTACATTACATAGAATTACTTTGATAAAAATTAGATATTTTAAGCTCCTCGGCATCTGCAGAATACTTTGTTTAAATACGCGTCTACGAGCTCTGCTGTTTCTTTGTAAATAAATGTAAATCGAGAAAGAAATTTTTTAACAAAATTTTTACAAAAATTCTTTCACATACGCCATATATATTTTTGTTTAATTGGTGTTTTGAGAATAGGATTTTTTTTTTCAAATCTTACACAACTTTAAGCAGACCTCTTAGATATTTTGAATGCTGTATAATTTATTTACAATAATATATATAAACTTTCAATCAGTCGCGTTAAAAATATACATAAATATATATATAAAGAGTAACACTAATAATTATTTAGAGTCATATCTATGTTGTAAAAATCGACTGAGAGACACACTCGAGTACATTTCAGATAGAAAGGTATAAATTAATCCTCGCCTCATTTTAACTTTTTAAAATTATCATTAATTTGAAATTTATTTAACATTTTTTGAATGCTTAGATCTCATTTCAGAATGTTAAGATTTAAAATAGTATACATTCTATATTTTATATACCACTTTGATTTTTATTTAACGTTTTTTGAATGCTTAGGTCTTATTTAAGAATGTTGGTATTTTAAATAGCATATTTTTTTTTATATATTACCAAGGATGATAAGAGAAAGAGCACTTAGTAATCAAGTAACCAAATGTATAAAACATTGATAAGAAAAAGAATAGAAGCAATGGCAACAATCAACTTATTATTTCATAATATGGTGATCTTATATTTCTTAGATTAACCATTTTTGTCACTCTATGTTGTATTACTACATTAGATAAAAAACCTAAGCAATGAACTTTACATAAAGAATGGACTATTAAGTTAGATGAAGACAATGAACTATAATGAATAAACTTGCTTTAAAAATACAGTCTGCAGTAGAAACAAGAAATTAATTCAAATATTCTAACATTTTCAAACAGTATGGATATTATAAGGCACTGTGTTGAAACCATTACTCTGACACATAAATCTAATAAAAATCCACCCAGATTATATTAATGTCACTTGGCAAGGACTAACAAATGGGCAATATTTGAATTAGAGATTTACATTGGCAGTGTAGTTGAGATTCAAATATAAAAATAATGTTAAGTAATATCAATATGGAAACAATACAAAACCCTAAAGTCTTGTATTTTTTAGTCTTTCAGACTTTATGTATTTTGTGAATATTAATTATTGAAGAAAAATATATTACTGGGTTTTTCGCATTATTATTCTGTTTTAAATTCCCCATTTTTTCTGTTGTATTAATAATTAGATAAAAACATGCGAGTACTGGTTTAATAATAACATTAAAAAGTCTTTTATCTCAGTCCTTCAACAAACATTGTAGGGTACTCAAAACGGTGTTAATTTAAAACAAAATTAAAACTGGAGGAAATCTGCTCATTACTTTTTCTAAGAATTGACAGTTATTGTTTTAATTCTTACCTTGATGACTAAAAAATTAAATGTAAGCCAATTTAGTTGTGAGCATGTAACGGTTAATTTATAAATATCGAAAAACTTAAAAGTACAAATCGCTCACAGTAGTTTTCATTAAGAAAACACACTTGAACTTTATCTAGAAAATAGAAACATGAACAATTTTATATTATTTCAAAAATATAACAGTCAATCAGATATGTTATTAGAATTAAACATAGGTTATTAAGAATGTATTAAATGATCATAAATCAATAATTTACAAGGAAATTTATCTAAGAAACAACTGTAAATCGCCACAATATCAATATTTCCGATGTAAGTTGTTTGTTCAAAATTCAGCAACTAGATTTTAATAAGAAATCGATTTTTTATATTAAATTATGTATCTAATGTCACAATAAAAGTTACAGAGGAAGTTTTTGTTGTAATTTAAAATCTTCAGAAATGTTTTCTTTAAAATTGTTGGTTTGGATACACAACAACTTATGTGGGTGGTATTAATATAATTATAAACTTCTTAATTATTCTCTTGACTATATGAGACAATGAGGCGAGAATTATTTTGCCCATATTAGATTGTTTTAAAAACATTATGACTCCGCATACTTAAGCATATTCTACAAAGCTTACAGCGAATCATTTAAATACATATTTATATAACACACTGTCACATTCCTCAATAACTATTTATAAAATACAAAAGATGTGTTTGAAACCGGACATTAAATCCTCACATTTATATCAAGGGGAGTTTTTTTCACCTATATTGGTTGAGTTGGCAACTAAAAAATTCGGATCAATCGGATGATAAGTGTTAATATGCCAAAACCATCAATATCAATATCAAAACAACAATTTACCTGGCCCGTTTAATAAAAATGTGTAACCACAAATAGATTGAATTAATTCCAGTATCCTATATATGTACTACTTGTCCGGACACAATAGCCCTTTGTCAGCAATGACTATTGTGTCCATGCTCTTTCACTTTCTTGGACATTGTTACCGGATGGTGTTATGCAATACATGTTAAATGAAAATCTTACTGAGAAACGGGATTACACTGAATATGGTAGGGGAGGATGCGGGATCCTGTCCTATCAGTCTTTGCCACCACAGCAATGACTGTTCTGAAATATATTTTTCTTTTCCACTCTCCTAGACATTGTTATTGGATGGTGTTATGCAATACATGTTAAATGAAAATCTTACTGAGAACGGGATAACACTGAATATGGAAGCGGAGGAGATGGGATCCTGCCCTATGAGGCTATGCCAACACAGCAATGGCTGTTTTGAAACACCTTTTTGCTTTTCCACTCTCCTAGACATTGTCATTGAATGGTGTTATGCAATGCATGTTAAATGAAAATCTAACTGAGAACGGGATTATACTGAATATGGTAGGGGAGGATGAGGGATCCTGTCCTATGAGTCTTTGCCACCACAGCAATGACTATTTTGAAATACCTTTTTACTCTTCCACTCTTTTAGACGTTATTGGATGGTAATATGCAATACATGTTAAATGAAAATCTTACTGAGAACGGGATTACACTGAATATGGTAGGGGAGGATGCAGGATCCTGCCCTATAAGTCTATACCACCACTGCCACAGTAGTTAACGTCACTCCGCAGTCAGTGGTAGCTGCCGTTTTCCGACACGGAAGCCGAACTCCTCTGCTATGGCACCCTGAACGGCACCACCAGGTCCTCATGGTGCTTGACCCTGAGTTCAGAGATGGCGGCCGCCGCCTTTTTCACCGCGTTCGTTATCTGTGAAGTTTGACAGTTTGTATAATATCAGTAAATGTTTTGGTGATAATATATTTCAGACAAATATATAAAGATATTAAGATTATAGATAGAAAAAGTGTAAAAATATTTGCAAATTGGCATTCCAGTGCCATATGGAATTAAATTAAATTTGTGTGTTTTGTTCGTGTATTTAATAAGATTAAATTAAGTTTGATAATGGAGATGAATAAGGAAATAAAATCAAGCTATGGCCAGATCAAATAAAAAAAAACATACACACTCTTCCGTTACACTTTGTGTCAAAATTCCTATAATATAATATTGTGTGAGATGTCATACATTGCCATCTGATCCCAAACCTGATAGCCTGTATGTACTATGGTAACCAGACAACTAATATGCATACTTATATATTCTTAAATATACACATACTTATATATATAATTAACACCCAGACACAGGACAAATACCACTGCTCATCGATCTGGGAATCGAACCCACGACCTCTGGCTTTGCAGTCAGCAGCACTAGCCACTACTCCAACGGGCCAGTCAAATGTATGATTGATGGATGAATAATGAAAGGTATTCTTTCAGAGTTCAGAGAGAAAATCTCCGACGAGCGCAGGGCAGGAAGCACTAAGTTCTTTGTGGCAGTTTTGGGTTGTTATGGGCAAGCGTATTGCTACCATCAGGCGTGACACTTGCTCGTCATGTGTCCACCACTAGTGGCTCTGGTGGAAAACCGGTTGTTTCCACATCCTCACCAGGTTGCATGATTGGTGGATGGATTACGAAAGACAGGATGTTCTTTCCCAGCACGCGGTCTACGCTGGCCGATGGCGATCGCGTCACGGAACCTCTAATAGATAGTCTGGTGAAAATCCTGTAATTTCCGGTTTTTCACCAAACTACCAAGATTGGTGGATGGATTATGAAAGAACAGAATGTCCCTTTCCAGCTCGCGGGCTACACTGACCAAACACTAGATTGGAGGCAAACTATCATGATCGGTGGATGGATTATGAGAGAACGGGCTGTTCCTTACCAGCACACGGTCTTCGCTGACCGGAGGCGGACGTGTCACGGAACCTCTAGTAGGTGGTCTGGTGAAAGAACCGTAATTTCCGGTTTCTCACCAGGTTGCATGACTGATAGATGGGTTATGAAAGAACGGAATGTCCCTTACCACCTCGCTATCTACCCCGGGGCGATCGTGCCATAGAACGTCAAGGTAGTCGGGCTAAAACCGATAATTTCCGGTGATTGGTGAACGTATTATGGATTTTTAAGAGGTTGCATGATGGGTGGATGATTTATGAAAGCACCTTACCAGCTCGCTATCTACGCTGGCCGGGGGCGATCGTGCCATGGTACCTTTAGTAGGTAATCTGGTGAAAAACCGGTAATTCCCGGTTTACCACGATTGGTGGTAAACCGTGGTGGTAATGGATTATGAGAGAACGGGCTGTTCCTTACCAGCTCTCGGTCCACGCTGGCCGGAGGCGGTGAGGACAAGGTGGCGGTCCTCACCGCCGGCGGCAAGTCGGTGAGGAGGCGCGGCGCGGCGGGCGGAGGCGGCTGGGCTGCGGCCGCGCGCGCCGTGTACGCACGCACGCGCTCGTTGTAAGCGCTCGCCTCAAGCGCGTACGGGCCCAGCGCGCCCACGTCGATCACGTTGCTGTGACAGGTGACAAGTTTATACGTGAGTGGAGCCATGCAGCTGCTAACGCTGCTGAATAGGTCGGCTCGAACCGGAAGTACCACGACCTCACAGAAAATCGGCGTGAAGTGGAAGTGTTTCTGCTTCCGCGTTTCGTCAGGTGAGTGAGGTGGCTGGTGGCCCGCTCCCTTCCTCTTCCCCCTCTTCTTACCCTCCCCTTCCCTCCACTCTTCCTCTTCTCCCTTTCCTCCCTCCTTCAAAAATGCCCCTCCTTAAGACTGGCAACGCATTTGCAAGTTCTCTGATGTTGCAAATGTCCATGGGCGACCACCACTTAAGCCGCTTGCTCGTTTGTCAGCCTACTCCATAAAAATATATTTGCAGGTATTGTTTATCTATCATTGCCTTTTTACTTCTATTTGTGGTACAATCCTCACTTTACTTTACATGAAGGTTGACTGGCAGATAATGCCATTAGCATAAGTCCGCCGATTCGATCCGATTTTGTGCATAAAGGATAAATAAATTAACAGTTAAATCCATCATTATTGGAAACGCAAGTGTTTTTCGCAATCAAATCAGATAGATGATGATTGTATTATTCATTGGTTTATTCATCATTGCTGTTAGTACTATCATTAGTCGAGGTATTTTCTTAATCTAACTTTGAGTGGGTGATCATCGGTTTCATCATTCATAATCTTTATTAGTATCATCATTAGCTTTTTTTTTAGTCTAACTTTGGGTCTGGACGCTCGCCAATGTTCCAACTTCTCTTTCAGCTGTTCTACATTACGGCCCTTTTTAATCGAGGCGTAAACATCATTAGTAACATCAAAATACGACGTAAATAATGAAGTCTATGTTGCTCTAACAACGCTCCGTCTTAAGATCTTATCTTATCTTGACTGACGTTGATGCTTTTAGCCTATGCGGCTCTATAAAGCTTCATCGGATCACCGAA
>DWHQ01000205.1:0-16398 GCA_018247955.1 Eurytides marcellus marcellus | reverse complement strand
ATAATATGGAGGTACGTCAAGGTCTGTGATTTCAGTTTAACAAAAAACAATAACATGAACTATATTTATATTAAATATTTTTGTATTTCATTGTAGTTATTTTCATAAGGAAATTCAAGACTATTTCTTCTGAATAATTTAGAATTATTTCGATGGTAAGAAAAGTAAATCGAACCAATGGTTAAATTTATAAGCGAACAAATGGACTGACCAACAGATGTTGGTTTCCACAATATCTATTTGGAATACGACATCGAATTACTCGAGTTAATGTAAACAGTGTCAATGATTCTTACTAAACTAAATTATCGTTTATTAATTGTCTATGAGCTGTCTCCAGAGTGGGTCTTGTTTATTTTATTAACATTAAAAATATCTCTTGCGTAATTACTTCATTTAGCTATTCGTTGCTGAATAGCAAAGCATCTAATAGTGCACGGATTTGTGACTTATTTCAAAAAGGCGGACGCACCTTTAGCGACGAAATCGTGTATTAGATGTCGCAATTCGATAATAGTCGAATACATCCTTATGTGAACGTGAGGTGCATGCTCCTAGTCGAAAACGGCCGAAGTTAGTACCTACCGATGTCTTTTTCGTTTATCTATGTAAAAGGTAAACTATCATATCGGAGGTTTAGTTGGTGTGATAACGTTGACTGTTTAACTTAATCGCGTCTTAATCTTGGCGATCTGAATTATATTCAATGAAGACGATATTTTTACTCTGTATTTGCGAAGTATAATATGTTGTAATGACTCTGTGGTATTTTTTTTTTAATTTTGCAGATGGTTCTATAAAATTTGGCATGATTGTTGTATTGATACGTTATTTAGTTCAATGAATTCTCAAGCTCGCCTTTATTCTCAAGGTACGACGTTTCGTCTCGATATGTAAATATTATTGTGCTTTAAAATAATGTTAGTTACATAGTTAACTGTGTTAAAACTTTAGTAATAAATAATAAATAACGAAAACTATATTTAAATTAAAAGAAATACACTATTTTAATTGTAATAAAAAAATAATTCGCGTTGTTGCGTCGAGAAATATATACCTGTGTTAAGTGACACAAGATTTTGTGTTCGGAAAAAGCATTTATTTTCAAACGCGGCTGTATCAACTGAAATCCTTTGCCTTTCCGTTAATTCATCGAGTGACAAACTCAATCTTTTCGTTCTAAGTTGACAGATTTTACAATAAGTAATACCGGCAGTATTTACTTGTTAGCGTTATGCGATCGCTTAATAACAACTTCAATCGAAACTAGTTTCAAGCGGTTCACGAATCTACGATCTTCCGAATTCTAAACAGGTACCGGCGAATGGATAGGCAAGTTGATGAATCGCTTTGGCGCACACAAAAACTCACACAGACACCGCGCTGATGGTAATTCAGGTTGCTTTGTTCTAAGTCAGTGAAAAAAATCAAAATGTGTTTTTATTCAAATACACTATTACGAGCACTTTCAAATCGGCATTTTTAAATTTTACACGTCAGTGTAATCAGTCTGTGTTGTAAGTCCATTAGAAATCGGTTCACCTAACGCCACCACCGGCTTGGAATGCAGCTCTGTTGGGAATAGCCGGTGAGAAACCCAACAAAGGTGTCGCTTGATCCTTGTCTATAAGTATGGGCCTAGAAGTATGGCGATTTTGTTACTAGATTTCAAAAATTGTTTAGCTTATCAATTACATATGTACGGATAGTAGTATGATGATTTTAAAAAGACTTTAAAAAAAGATCAGGTTGTCATTATATATGTCGTCTACTCCAATTTTTTTTTGGTTGAGGAGTGTACGGTTTTGTATCGATAAAAATTGTTGAAGGGCTTATGAAGTCTTGGCCTGATGAATAGAACTTCATCTCACAGCATAATGAAGCAGAAATATAAGAAGTAAGTTGGACGATTGAAGTCGATGTTACATTATTGGCGATTATTTCAAAATAAAAACACGGCAGCCTAGATCCTATGGTGTCGATAACTCTTGGCAATATTTTAAATTAAATTATGATTAGCGAACAACACAAACATTAAAGGCGTGACCATCGCGGAGGTCTCTTAAATTTCACGGTAAATTACCACCTTTAATATAAGCTATTAAAACAAAGGAAATCCAAATTAATTCACAGACGAGTCTGTGCTTCTTTATTCATATCGGTAGCATTTAACAATTCGTTTGTTATAAAGTATGAGAGTGAGCTTCTAACATGATAGATAGTTGATTTAGGTGTTAGATTGGATTCATAAAAATTCCTTACTTTAGATTTATGACTCGGTTATTCACATCAGTAACTCAATCGATATGTGGATGATCGATTGGTATCTTATATTTCATACAAGACCTTGACCGCGGGTCCACCCGCGTTCATCGCAGGTCAAATTACCCTTAGTCATTCTCCGTCCAACGTACTACACTTATGTCGAAAAGCATACTAAATCATCGCTTTGTCTCGGGTAGGGCATACGAACAAACATACTTTCAAATTCGTAATATTAAGCGAGTATACAGGTTCAAAACTCGAAACACTCCGTCTAAGAGTACAATCATAAGAGTCCACTTATATTGTGGACGAAAATTCGAGCGTGTTGGTAAGCCCCGGGCAGGTTTGTAATTATATCATACCTAAGATAGTGGTATCGCGTGACCGCATCTGATCACTATAATTTGGTTACATTGCTCGTTCTTTTTTCTTATATACCATTTAATAATTCATATACCTCTTGTTCATACAATGCCATGTATAAATTAACATATACACTCGAAGGATACATCTGATCATTCTAGAAGGTGATGACACCTTATTACAAAGTATGATTAAAATGCCGATCATTTTCTATTTTATCTGTGATTTAAAATGGAAAAAAATGTTCAGGATTGATAAAATTACTGACTGCACAGTAGTGACAGTATCAGTTGATGGTCGAGCAAAGTGTATCACCAGGGATGTCTATAAATTAAGTTTACGCCTATTTTCTACGTGGCCACGGTATATGATGGAAACGAATCCACTTCCTTCGTGTTGTTTAATAATTTACGCATAGTTTTTATTGGTTTTTATTTTTATTAACACATATCATTAATCAAACAAGCTTCATCGCTTCATTATTTCAAGTTATTGCTTTTAGAAACGAGAAATATTGGGCATAGGTATGTAAATATAGTGAAATGTCAATATTAACAGCCTTTTTTGATGTGGATTCCTGTTTTATTACAGATATATAATTTTGAGCAGTCTATCTATGATTTGGTTTAGTATCGAAGTAAAATCAAAGATATATCATTGGAAATTATGCATTAATAAATACATTTTCAGTTCTTCCCGAAAATCCAAACGAACTGGGAATTACAAATGGGTAAGATCCATAAAACCAGACTGGGGCAGCGTAAATGGAATTTAGTCGGTCTACTAGGCGAACAGAAATAAAGAAACAACACACTCCAGGCTTATATATATATAAAGGTTGGCATTAGCCGTGGGCCAACCAAAATAGCGTTACGTCTCTGTAAATCAACACGCACTCTCCTCTCCTAGTATTACGGTTTATTATCGCGTGAAAACGTAATCCATCACGGAACAAAAATAATGATGGTGGCGTTCGAAAAAAAAAATAAAACATGTCCGTAGTTACTTGATGACGCAATGCCTAACTCACTCGTAATGGTTGGTGTCAATCAAAATTACTGTGTAAATTTGTTCTTGTACGAAACGACGAGGCAATCTCGGCCTTATTGCTATATGATAAGATGCAGTTTGGGTAAGAGGGGAGCTAGCACGCGATAAATTCGGCGTTCCGTTCCGAGAAACCGAACGGATCAAGATGTGACGGTCGCGTACAGATTATTATTACCCGATGCCGTAATGAAGCGTTTTCCTCGCGTTGGTTGTTATTAAGAAGAAAAAAAATCAAATTTAATTGCGTTGCCAGGTTCGCGTCTAGACGGCTGATAATTGAAAATAAAAATTAAAATAAATGCCAGTTAGTCGGACCTATTGCTAAGAAATGATTTTAATTAATTACTAATTCTAATGGCATGTAAGTTTTCCGGTTTTTGAACTAATTCTCGGAATTCAACTGGGGTGAAACGATAGACCGATCACCTGCCAATTTACGAGTTATTTGATAAATGATAGCATAGCCTACATATGTCTACCCCTTTAAGAACGAAAATATGAAAGCTTTTATTTAATAAGTAACCACGTACACACGTAAGCCGATGTTCGTAACTACTGACTATATTTATAAGTTCGCAGTGAAGTTACAAGTTATAATTAACACCTATTACAATCTCTACTATAAACATTCACTCCATAGGAGATATTATATGCTAGGATTTTTAAACTTATCTTTACAGTCTTAAAATAGATGATATTTTATGATAAAGAACAAGTAACTGAAACAGAATAAACAATAGGACTAGGAACTTTTGTAAACAAATGTATATTTATAGCTTCTAATAACTAATATTAAAAATGTGTCTAACATACTTATTGCCACGATTACCATAAATTATTAAAAAAAAATACAAATCAGGTTGAAATTGGAAAAAAGAACACGAATATTCTAAACGTAAATAGCTAAAGTTGACATTAAACGTCGGCTTCGATTTATTTTTCCGTAAACTAACAGTTTACGATCGATATCCGGCCAACATTAAAGCTCGTTTTAAACGTCAATAAACGTGCTCATAGAAATAATCGCAACGTCCAACGAAACTCTAACTTAATATAGATTTAAAAATAGAATAAGGTTATATTCGAATCTTGAGCTACACGGAACTCATGACTGGAGGTGAGTTAATAATAGCAATTTTCACCTAAACAACCTTGTAATCTCCGAGGCAGCTTGCTCGGGAGAGAGCGTCAACATCTGAGGATTCAAGGTCGTGATTTTTCTAAAAGTATATAGAAGCAGTAGGTATATTGTTATAAGAAAAACAATATTAATGACCAGTGTAAACGTGCAAATGTTAATCCAGCGTACAAGCTATACATATTCCAAATACAATGCGAAACGTCGAGTCACCTATCTAAAATATCAAAGATAAATTTATCCATTTAAATATATAAGTTCCGCATTCTTTCAAAAGACAGACCGACTTCAGACTGTACATGTAAGAAAAATCGAAAGTAGACTCCCTTAGCTGCATGCTAAGTAATATTTACTCGTTATAATAATCTGTGAGACACATACTCCGTATATAGAATAAAAACATTCGAATCAATTAAATGAAGCAGCGAATTAGAAAAAAAATCGCTATTCATGTATCATTAAAAAATATATTCAAAAAACTGAAGGATGAAAGCCTTTTAAAGTTCAATGACCACATAAAGTGTGTATTTTTAATTAGATTGAACCAGTAGCCGCTAAAAAATGCAAAAAATATTCAAATGACAAACTGGTACACGCTGTATGTTGACATTGACCGTTCCAAGCGGTCACATATGCGTCTATGTTCAGTTGAACCCGAATGCCATACGAAACTTATCGCGACACGGGCCTCGTTATACTGGATAATCTACCAACGTAAGTTGGACCTGATGAAAGAAGATATACATCGATTAATGGGTTCTTTACACGTTGGGCGAGCTCCGAGATTAAACGGCCAATTTAAACAGGCCATATGCATATTGATTCCGTAAGCGAGCGTAGGTCAAGTTATTATGGTATATTTAAACGAAATTGCTCACATTACGTAACATAATGCTTTGCAGGAAAACGCATGTTGTTTTGTATTGACCGTGCCGACGATGTGTTTAAAGAAACAAGTTTTTGACAAAATGAATTATAATAGACGATCCATTTTTAGATTTTCTATAATTACATATTTATTGTTGCATAAGCAACAATTGGAATGGCTAAATTTATGTTGGCTTTTTCTTATTCCGTAATTTACTAAAAATTATAGTTTAATCATTCGTTTTTACATAAGGCTATAGTGTTCGATTAGCATAAATAGTGAAATGGGAATCCCTTGGTCCACCAATAATATGAAAGTGAGTATTTAAGTTATAAAATTACCATGGATTGTTCTTTTTGCATTGAAATAATAAACTATCAATCGGCATGATCTTTTGCATGTATGTAACTCGTGGTACGATGTGGCATACAGGTTATTTATCTTGGAAAAATACACTCCCTCGAGTCATATATGATTCATAATTTTGCAAACAAAATAGACACCGATGATTATTTAATCGAAATCATGGACCGATGGCTGACAATAATTTTATGAACGCTTATTTGTAAGGACGTCGATGTTTTCTCTAATATTTTTTTCACATAAAACTGTAATTTATTAACCATCCCAGATAAGTACATTGCAAACAAACTGTATGTGTTTATTTCTAGGTAAACTTCAATGTATCTGTTTGTTATCCTAAATACAGAAAAAAAAAATAAGTACTTACTAATCTTAAAAACCTTAAATAGACAGCAAAGCTATTCCATTCCTAGCACTGATTATGTACATTTAAACGCACCCGCCATCCCCGGCCGTGCGTTAGCCGGTGACATTGACAATGGATGGTTTGAAAGAATGCGGCCTTGAGGCGAATTCGGTCTCTCGACCGACGCCGCGAAGCGCGGGCGTTTCGCGCGGGAACTCAAGCGGGTTTTTTTTTTCTATCGATACATCGGTCAAATGCAACAGTCAGATAGAGCCTATCTTTCAAAGTTAATCGAAATATAGTACGAAGAAGACGTGACTAAAAACCGTGAAATGAAAAGGAATTTATATTAAATAAAAGACATTTTCAAAGTATTTATGATTTGATCGTCTAAGAAAGACATAAAAAAATATAGTTATTTTTTATTTATTATAATTCCCTTACACTATTGCAATTCCAAGTTTCATTTAAATTCGTTTTGCAGTTCAGTGTCGAATATAGAACATATTATACACAAGCTTCCGAGTTTTGAACATAAGACTAATTAACATAACCTTTTAATTTTATGTAATATAATACTGCTTTAATACTTAGTCACTCTGCACTGGATTACGTACAAATAAAATGTATATGTATGTGTAAAATAAACGGAAAGCAAGGAAGGTTTGGATTTATCTAGGATGCCCTTTGTTTATTGAATTGATTTCTGATGATTTTTCTTTTATGTAAAACTACAAAATGTGTTACGTTGCTCAACACATCTCGCTTAAGGTAATGCTAACTACCTACGAAAATAAATGACTTAGAAATATATACAACGTCGTTACTGATGTCGAAGTATAATGGAGTCGGAAATTAACAACGCTCGCTTCATTTTACTTTAAACAGATTCACAAAACAAGTGACAGGTGAAATAAATAAAGAGTTCATTCAAGGCTCTAGAGAAAGACAAATGCCGAAATTATATAAAGTTACATACTCTGTGGCCTTGCTTCAATTGAAACTGGTAATATATGTTACCAGTGATTGTTTATTAGAAAGTGATACCAAATATACTGTAAGCAATCTTGGATTTATTTTAAAACGAATTTGTTCAAATTTGAAAAATTCGAAAATGTTTTAGGGTCCATTTTTAGACTTGGTCCTTTCGCATTGATGATGATACATTACGAACACAATAAAACTGTCAACAAGAATGAAAGTATTGTTTTCATATATTTTAATTTGCTAAGTAATAAAAAAACAAAATATTACTTCCGTTTCACAAACCGTTAAGATTTCGTTGATGTTAAAAACAATGAAATAAGTACTACACATTTTAGTATTATCAGCGAAAAAACAATTAAATACGTGAATCAATTCAATGATGACAAAAATGACAAATGACAAAAAAAAATGACAAACAAAAATGACACTGGACACACTATGTATATAGGTACCCGAAAAAACCGCGTGTTTTATTTTCGCTGTCACATCGACCCAGAAAATCGGAAATTTAAATAATGATGTATTATACAATCCATCGCGAACAAGAGCAGGACAGGCGGATTCAAATTTCGTGATAATCAATTTTGAAGGTTGTCCCGCTGTCGGATTGAAAGTCAAATTGGCGCCTCCCGAAAATCTGTTTTGGGTCAAATGCGAAACGATAACAATGTTTTCATCGCTCTTGCCGCCATGCGCTAATCGCGAAGGCGGGAAATACAATCTCGTCTACGCTTGCGTTCGAAATTCGAAAAAGCGTTCGACCTTCACAAGTCCTTTCAAGTGATTGAGAAAAAAATGCTCCATATATATGTTTTTAAACAAAACTCCTCTTCTACCTTTAATAGCGGCTTAAATTCTTAATATTTCCAGCTGTGAGATTGACGACAATGAATTATGACGTATAACATTAACAAGTGATCCGTCATTTGTTACAACAATGAGCTTCTTGAAATGCAACTAAAGTTTATGAATACAATTTTATCCTTTCGTCGGGAATTAAGATTTTACATTTGCATCTTATCTTTAGAAAAAATTGGGTTTGTTTTCTATGGCAGGCAAAAGGTATGATAAAAAGTGTAATCGATGTCTCGTTAGGCGCAGTTGCTAAGCGATTGGCTTTGACGCCGCGAGTTTATAAGGGTTCGATCCCACCCCGGGCAAATATTTGTATGAACTATAGAAAATTGTTTTAGATCTGGACGTTGGTCCTTGTAATTGATGTATATAAAATGCCGTTATAACGCAAGATATAAGGGCACTTTACACAATTAGTGGCAGCGTTAAAAAGAATACAATAAAACTTCAAACGGAATCATCGTTTGGCCTTGACGGATCGTTTCTCGGGCGTGATAAGACTACTCAACCAATAAATCGTCAAGCGTCGCCTGCAAATTTATCTAATATCAATAAGTAAAGTATACTCGTATTGGATAACGAATGCGCGACTCGGCCACGGCTATGGGAATAGGGGTTTACATGCGTTGTTATAAAGTACACCCGGGTGAGGTCACCTTAAATCCCAATAAGCTAATCCAGAACTGATTCAGAATTGCCCGATCTCAACTTCCATACTCCGATAGGGAGCAAAAGCTCGAGTGAAGCATTTACTGATGTTTTATCAGATTCTTACTCGAATTTTTTTTCTTATTTGAAAAAAAGATACGTAAATAACCTTTTCTTTCACTCCGACATTCATCCTTATAATATATTCATATTTTACGATTTTATATTGTATACCTTAAGATCTCTATTCTGACATGTCATATTATAACATTAATAATATTTTTTCAGAATATTTCTTGCGCCTGAGGGTAAACGACACTTACCAATAACAACACATTTATTTATGTCCCTATGTCAAGAGATGCTGTAAAAATTGCCCTTCAAACCGTAACCCAGTACTGCCTACATTATGCGATCAACCTTGCATTGATAAACCCTTTACCATAAAAAAAGAATCATCAAAATCGAACGACAATTGACGGAGATATTTCGTAGCGTACGTGAAAAAAGTCATCCGAATTGAGAATACTACCCCCATATTTTTTTAAATGCGGACGAATTGACAACCTTTTGTCGTAGTCGGTCAACGATACGCGGAAAGGCGCGAAGTAGGGGACCACCTTTCGCTTATCGTTCGGGACCGCCGAGTTTACATAATATTGTAATACGGCTTACATTATCTGGGGCCTTGTAACGTTTGGCGGTCTACCGGGTCACGGAGCAATCTTATCGGCGCATATTTATTAATGGGCATCGTGGCCGTATCGGAAAATTTACATAGCGTCTTCAGATGTACGCGGATTTGTGGTAAAATGTATGGCCGAATTCATGATAAGTGTATTACTTATTCGTGGTCGTGCATAGTGACTAAGGTTAGCTATATACATACATATATTACTATGTTCGTTATATAAATAGTTCGCGTACTGACCGAAACAGAATATAACACCGTCTAATAGGTTACTAAATAAAGTTATTTTTATTTTTTCCGACTAGAATGAAACAGTCAATAAGAAATAGAAAATCGAATTGTTCATATCTCTTATTGGAATTAACCATTACAAGACTTAACTTCAGATTTAGTAATAAGAACGTCGTCTGTCGAGCTCGAAATTTGACGTTGTCAAAAATAATTAATAGATTCGTTTTGCCGTGTGAGAAAACGCCAAACACGACCGCAGAAGCGATCCCGCTAACTTGAACTGTGACATAGTGACAACGAAGATGGAGTTTCGAAGGTTTTTGGCGATTCAAGACTTAAGTAGTTTCCAGCGGATCCGTTAACGAAATACTCACGGAGCACAATAGACGCCGTCCTATACAACCTTTGCGCGACCCGGCCCGACCTTGGCTCAAGCCAAGGCGCATCCGCACTCATCAGTGTCTGCCGTCACTCGAGGCTTTCGTTGCCGAAACGTTCTTTAAACGGCTAAGGCGAAGGCATTACGTACATACAGCCAATAAAAAAAAGTATACGAACTACAAACTCAGAATACTATTATTTAAAACTGGCAGCATAACTAATTACGAAGTTTTAAGGCAATGTTAATATCAAGACAGCGTAAAGCGCTGACCGTAGAGATTAAATATATTTTTTATTCGTCAGTTTGATTGACGGATCTTTATCGGAATATTAGCGATGCAGAAGGTCGCGCGTTGCTTTGAAAGTGATAACGATATTTGAATTAGACAGACTTTAGTATACGTTAAATCGTTAAAAAAAATACCGACGATTTCGCTTCTGCTAATTTGTATTAATAATATATTATTCAGTGATCTTTAGTCAGAGTAATAAATTATAAATAGAGAAAAATAAATGTATTATTATTTTATATTAATTGTATTGACAAGCGTTTATCGTGTATCATAAGGTCATAGATGGCTGAGGTAAGTGTACCATTAGCATTGACGTTAGATTCTTCTGAATAATTGAAGGACGTACGTCCACAGTGCACGAGTAGGAAGTGGAATATGGAAACGCAAACATTATCACTAAGCACCACTCGAAAGCCAAGCTATATTCGGCGTTCGAGCACTCTTAATGGCGACGAAATAAAAATTCAAATCCAAATAGATTTAAGTGTATGGTTATGTTGAATCGCATTAACCCTTTCGCTGCGGCCGACCTCGCAGGAAACGAAGCTCCGTGCTGAAAGGGTCACCAAACGTTTTTAGCTGGTGACTATAGTCACCCATCGTGTACAGGCGGCGTTTTGTGGCGGGTGACTATAGTCACCGATAGTAGCGAAAGGGTTAAACTTAGATACTGTGGCTTATGTGTGGCGGGGTCAAAAATCACGGCTGTCGACGCGGAACTGACCATCGGATCGTGATCATTAAGCTAGTGTTAACAGAAGTGTTACTTCTTTCGTAATCCGTTAAATGTCGCGTGTGAAGTGAACCCAACGCAACAAACACGTAGGAATGGATCTAGGTTTAAGAAGTGTCACTTCGGAAGCGTTCGTGGACGTAATTTCCAAATGTTTTCGAAGCTTTGTTTTTGAAATTTCAATGAGAATGGATCAAACGCTTGAGAAGTGCTACTTCGGGAGTCTCCGAGACTAAAACTTCGAGTAAAATTACTATTTTATCAGCCAGCGGCAAATCGTGACTTTGAAGTATCAACCCATTCACTGCCAAGGACGAGCGTATTCGTCTTAGTATAGTTATGTTATAGGCTTGGCAATGAACGGGTTAAAATCGCATTCGATTCATTAAAAAAAAAAACACGTTTTCTAACCTTCTCTTCCGGTGCGCTGTGTCCGCCGTTCTCTGACAGGGGGGTAGATGGCGCACTGTACCCTTTGGGACCGTCGTCTTGAGGAGTCATCTGCCTCTGAACTTCGTTCTCCTGGTCGTTGTGGACTCTTATGTCGTGAAGGCCGTTCTTGAATTCTGATAGCCTCAGCACCGAGGGCTTGATCTCCGGCATGTCGTCTGGGTGCTCGTACCTCCTCAAGTCTGTTAGGTTGTTCGCCAGGTGTCTGTGATGTTCCAAGGGCGGCGGGACACCTATAGAGCGCAAGTGCTCTATGCTTCTGTGTATATGCGAATAGTTGTCTAAGGGAATTTCGCCCATTATAGGCGAATTGTGATAGTCCAGACCACCCACGTCGGGCCTGTAGTCAATGGTCCTCCCTTCCATCATCTTGATTGGTTTATTAAATATTCTATCTAATTTATATAACAACAGTAACGTATCTATTTCCTCTGTATTTGGCACTATCTTATAAAAATATATGTCTTCTCTCTTATTATACTTTTCGCGTTCGCTGCTTTATTTGTCATGGAATTGTACGAGATCCTTTTTGTTTTCGATGCGCTGCGAATGAACGAACAGAAAAAAAAACGATAAAATTAAACCGTTACTTGTGTTTCATTCGATTTACTCTCCCTCGATTGATACGTCCACAACGTTTAAATAAACTGTCTAAAATGTTTACTTAACAAAAAATATATATAAAAAAATAAAAATTATAAACCGACAAAATGTTCAAAATATCGCGGCCCGTCGTAAGTCGTTCCGACATCCACAAAAGTACAATCCGCAGGAAAAAACATTTCGATTTAATGTATTGTGACACAGTCACTAGATACTATTTCGATAGAGTCGTTTGCTAATTCGAAAATAGATTTGGAGTGTAAAAAGCGGGTGGTTTTTTTGCCCCGCCGATGCTAGCAGGTGACGAGTGCGGGCTGTCGCGTAGGCTGTGTCAATGATCTAGCCCGTAGCCCACATGCCGCCGTGAATAAGGCTTTGATAATCACGTTTCTGTACAGGCGGCTATACTAAATTATTTAAATGATCCGTGCATAATTATGTCATTCTCCACTGTTGTTGGCCTAGGCACTAACCTTTATCTCGGACGTAAATATAAAATGTTACTAAGGAGTGCTTTACAACATTAAACATATGAACATTAATAATATGAGTTTAGTGTACAAATTCCTGAATTAGTATTATAAATAATCTATAGGTTCTATTTGATGTTGATGATAAAATTTGTTTACTAATATAATCTATCATAACTTAAAATATTTACGAACAAAAATTATTGTTATTATTAAAATTCTGCTACCGACTGTACTTGTAAAACCCAGCATACACGGCTGTCAAAGATAATAATTGCGCGTACAGAATAGACGGCCAAGCTTATTTACTGTAGCCGAAACGGTGGCCATTCGAAATTGGACCTTATTACGTTTAGTATAAGACTTTGAAATAATAATTTAGCTGGCATCTTCGAAAGTAATTTGGCGATGGATAGTAGTTGGACCTCACGAATGATTGAGTTTAAGATTTGTAATCATGTATGTACAAGTTTGGATCAGGGAAGTGGCTTTAGGCAAGTAATTAGGGCCATTACGCGGTGGAGTATTCAATATAAATATGTATACAGAGCGACATATATCAAACTTAAGTTAAAAAAAAGAAATAAGAACGAAAACGTATTTATTCCTTTTTCAAATTTAATTAAAAAGTCATTAATGTACTGCTGGGTCGGAAATTTTTTAAAACTTTTATACGGTTAATTTTTATGTTGATTTATTTTATTTTTATATAGAGGATAAAATGGAGTCGCCTTGACCTCAAATATGCTGAGTTCGAAATAATCATTATCTACGGACATATTTATTTAGACGAAAATTTTAAACATCCGGTGCTTGCAGCATTCGTGGTATCACAGATTAAAGAAGTCTTATTTTACTTAAATGGATGTCGAAAACACTTTTAAGAAATAGATGTAACTTAGAAATATAACAAAGTTCGTACTGATTGTCTCATAACTATTGAACATAATATTAAAGCACTATGCGACAAACGATATTTTGAACATAATATACGGATTTCTATTAATTTAAAAACAAAATATCTTTCGTGAAATCAAATCAAACGATATCAGTATATTAGCAGAGTAAAACTTAAAGGATCAAATTTTGTTTTTAATTCTATTATAAAAGCCCATAAAGACTGACAGAAAATTAAGTAATGCAGCTCCCAAAGAAGCGGGTTCTATTAAAAATATTCTTAAGACAAGCATCGAGCGTACTGCACGAAAATATTTCCGTATTTATAGTCTGGGCATAATTCAAGGTCGACTTTGACAGACGTCCGCCCAGTCGCCTCGCAATTACAACATTTATCTTAGAAGGGGGAACTTACGTAAAAATTACCCCTCCCCCGCCCCTAACGGAGCACTCTGCACTCCTGCGCCCTCCGACACTAATAATCCGCCTCGAAATTTTCTTATAAATTAAAAGTAACGTACCTTTAGATATCCAACTATCTTCAAAATCACCGACTATTTATCACCATAGTAAATCACAGTTTGTTCCTATCTAAATTTAAACAAAAAAAAAAAAAATGTCACTAAAAATATATCACATAACAAGGTAACACTAGTGTCACAACACGTCCGAAAGGCAGTCCGCGGGCGCGCCGCTAAATTCTCTCAAAAAGTCCACGTGCTCAGCGAAAATAAACATTTAAAAAACGCCGGCGAGGAAAAAACACCGGAGCCGTACTGTTGACCCTGAGGTAAAATTATGAATGCCGGCCCGTCGTTACTAGGATCCGAATTGCCAGAATTTTTTGTGCTTCAATATTTTAGTGTGCTATATATTTGTCGTGCGGCTGTGGGTATAGCGTCCACACGTGACGTAGCGCGCCGTCCCACTCGCTCTCGGGGTTTCGCGCGTGCACCGGCCTGCAGTAGCGCGATCGTGAGGACACCTCAAGACATGTGCTAGTACAAAATGCCAGCCTCGTCTCCAGCGTGGAGAGAAGTGCGGGGCCGGCCACTCGCGTCGACAACAAAAATGCAATACAAAACACCCGCTCGGCCGCCTTTAGAGCGACGCGGCAAAAACGAGACTGAAATTCAGATCTATAGTAGAAAAAGTGAACTACACCGAGCGAGGGGTACACTAACACATAAAATGGAAAAAAATCACACGGACGCCAACATCGACGGCGGAGCTTAAAAAATTGGAGTGGGGGGCCTCCTTCGTCGCTCGCTGCATAGCGCCGTCCCTTTCTAGCGGCGTGAGGCCGCACGCACACACGCGAGCGGTGGTTGAGCGAAAAAAATGTGTACACATTTTTTTATTATTCACGATTTTTATGTGTGTAAGTGGGCTCGGTGCGAGCGGGACGGCGGACAGCGCTCGCGTTGAGCCTCCGCTGCGGGAGAGGGACGGCGCGCGTCGCCACGTGCTCGTCCCTTGGCGGTATTAAATAATAATTAAAATGGCTACAACGGCGGGCGATACGAGATATTGTTCGGTAGACGATTTTTTGGCCGAGCTTTCGGACTTTTTGCCGAGCTTTTTTCTGCGCAATCGACGGACGGAGTACGCCGTCGGACGTCGGCGACTCGGATGAAGTCGCGAACCATTTGACGTGACACATAACAAACGTAACGCGCGCAGAAAGCCGCGCCGCCCGCCGCCGTCGGGGAAAAAAAACCAAGGACGCGCCGCGCGAAAAAGAAGTTATTGATTAAAAACAGGGCTGTCATTGACCAGACGTAAATGAGGGTGCTTAATAGTATGCAGCGGTGGATCCGGCGAGGATCGAACTTGGGGTGCTTTTATTAACAAGCTCGGCTGCGGATTCGCTGCGTCGTTTCTTTTCAAACTTTTATTTTTAGTTTTTTTTTTTCGTCATCTGTGTTGCTTCAATTGACACATATTACGGTAATTTTAAGTGCGAGCTATTGTGACGACGTCGGAAAAAAAGGAAGCATAGAAAATGTTACTAGTTTTTTTTAAACATGCGAATAATGTTTTAATATGGTCGAAAGGTTTCTACGCGTACTCCACTTTTATTTAAATGTGTGAATAATCGTTTAGTATGGACCGAAAGCTTTTACTTATGCTAAATACTGATACCTCGTAACATGTTATGGGTGGGCTAAAGCGAATATAAACAAGTGCACTTCCAGCTTAGTTAACAACAATCGAGCGTAACTAGTTTTTCAAATATCCAAGTTAAGTCATGATACGGCCCGAGGCCTCTTATTAGCGGACCATAGATAAACCGATAATGAAATTAATGTATTAAACGGCCCGTTCAACAGCTGTCGGTCAGCTCGTTAATAGTGCAACAGACCCCGATAAAAACGCAACTCTGCCTAGGTGAACTATATAAAGGGATTGTCTCACCCGAAGCGTTTAGTTGGGACATTCGATAAGTAGCAATCATTGCGTTTTTCGCACGCCGTTTGGAGAACAAAAATGTCAATGACGTGACACATTATGCTTGCCGCAAAAATAACTGGCAAATCAGTACCGTCTCCGTTAGAATGGCAACAGAGTCTATAAACTACAGAAATTATTGGACATAGAGATTTACTTTATTCAAGAAGGACAGCACAGAGTCAAGCGGCGCTTTTATTAAACAAGAACGCATTCACGCAGTTTTTAGGTATTGAATTAGATAATAATAATAATATCATGGGACATCTCACACATTGCCATCTGATCCAAAACTAGGCAAAACCTGTACTATGG
>DWHQ01000204.1:0-16400 GCA_018247955.1 Eurytides marcellus marcellus | reverse complement strand
GTATATTATATAATTATAATTATTTTAAATCTCAAAAACAACTAAGCGCCTAATGTCACAAGAGAGAAAAATTAAATCCCGTAAATTCAAATAATCGTAACACACTACTTTCGTAAGAAAAATAAAAATTTGTACAATGATATATGTAATAACGAAAATGATAAAGTATCACGAACAAAATCGAGGCGAACAATCATTTCAGTTTCTAATAACATACCTGCACACTGCGTACCCGAGCTCGAATTAAAAATAATGACCGTCGGTTAACATTTTTCTGGAACCGGGCATTACAAAAAGGCGAGCGAGAGAGGGGCACAAATCGATGGCCGTTTGACGGGCAGCTGCGGAATAAAGTTATGAGCATTTTTATTCCACGACTCAGCGGTCCCCGGTGGAAGCACACCTGCCCCTCCCGCCGCGATTGACACCTTTCCCATTATTCCAACCTTAGTGGATGCGATGCGAAAAAAAAATCAACAATGGTATGCACGCGGGCCCATGAGAAATTATCACTGGCCCTTTCATATGTTCCACCTATTCATTTTAACGTCTTCATACAAGTTCGGCCATTAGCCGGGCGTGGGCAGTGGGCTCGCAGCTAAATAAAACTATTGTTGCTCTTAACAAAACGTCCAAGTGAACATCTTCATAGGGCGACATCTCAGTCCCGTTCCATTGTTACGCGTACACTCGGCCGGAACAATATTACCGAATGGGAATTTATTGCCAATTCCGCATTATGTTTACCCGAAAACTGGACGAATGGTAGGCGAGTGAATTACTTATTGTAATGACATAAAGGAGGCCAGATTGGAAGCGTTCGTTGAAAGGCGACGCTGCTGAGAGGCGTAGTGTCTGATGGTAATGATTTATGACAACAGAGCGACGTTATTTCGGCGCATCAATACTGAGAAGAATACGACGTGATTACATTGGCGATGATGAAAAATAAATGATGCTTTCGAGCCGTTAGATGTCACAATAGGGTGCGATCTGTTTTGGTATTTTGATATCTTCGTTAAGAATGACAAAGGCAGGAATAAAAAAGTCACAAATCTAGCTCAATAACTGGTGTTCGCCGCAGGTGCGAACAAAAACCATCGACCGCAGGAATACCGATCAGACCGCAAACACGTTCGCGGCGCAGACATCTCGTTGCATTTTATTCTATATTTAGTCAAACCTTAACTGGATTGGCGATCACGCAAGGTGCAACCCGTCCGCCGCTGAGCCACGCGCCACGACGCAACATTACTTATCGGAACTATAAAAAGTGCTGCTACATTGTTCGAGGGACTTCGCGGTAAAATCGTTCGAATGCATACCGTAAAGTGTTCGGAATTGCTCTGCAAAACTAGGTACTACCAGGCTAACTTTGTGGTACAGCGTGGCAGCGGTTCTTTCCGTTGCAACGATACATCTCACAGGAGAAGAAGTATATACGTTTGCAGTTCGTAAGATACCAAGACTAATTCGAGCACGGATCAATAATAATAGCCGTCGGTTAGCATTTCCTGACACTGAGTGTTACAAAAAAAATAAAACAAAAGAACAGAGACAGAGAGTAGGGTACAAATCAAAAGCCCTTTAAGGCGCCGCAAAAAGCATTAGCTATTTTACAATTGCTGTTAACTTCTCGCTTCAAAAATGCAAAAATTTATTCGAGCAATGTTGCTCTAATAGACGGGGTTAAATGTTCCTTCGAAATCATCGTCCGCTAACGACATCGCATTAACTGTAAGGGCCTCGGATGTATTCTGGAGGTAACCGAACCTTCCAGTTATGAGGCTCGCCTCGGTAGCCGACTTCGTTAACCGCCGCTCCTGTAACGACGCGCTTAATTCGAGATAATTACGTTCCCTGAACGCAAACGGGGCTCGGGAGCTATTTATCGGGATCACGCCAAGCCTTCCATAGCTGCAATATTCGTATCGTGTGCCACTGAATGACGCCTTCAGTGTTGTGTTAGCGATTACATACAATAAGATGTCCTAAATCAATACAGAAGCAATAAATTCAGTATTCAATAGCTATATTATTCGTATTTAAATATCGGCGGCCGATTTGTATTCAGCATATGTACGGTACCTTCCCATCACGAAGTCACCGTATCCGTTCGCATTAATGAACAACAACTCTATTGTGCGTAATCACGTGCATCGTTCTTCCCTTGAGCGTCGCCGAAATCGCTTCTTTTTAATCACGGATGATTCAAGCGGTTAATATTCGCGATCGCAGGATGTGGTTAGCATTTCGAAATGTCCCCGCGACCGTTTTAATATTCAACGGGGAACAAAGACCATTTTTTATTCGCATCGAGAGCTCTCGTCTTTGGAAGCTTACTTATTGTTTTTTCGGAGTGTCGCTTAGACATTCCGTCAGTCGGCTTGAAATAATTCAAATTAAATATACCCACCGCGGGCGGGCGGGCCGTGAATGTTAAGAGGCGCCGCTGCACGGCTCCCCCGCTGGAATTGGAAATGAGTGCGGTTGATGTTTTGTTTTTAATAAACCCACATATTCGCCTTCAAAGTGAACGTCTGTTCATTCGATTTGTAACGACAAACGAGCTCCCTTTAACTGGCAAACGTTAGGGCTGGTACTTTGATTTGCTCGCCCTGGTGAAATCTTGACGGGATTTCTTTTGTTTGCGATTTATTTTCTCCTCGTGTGTGATTATCATGTGAGTATTATTATTATTTTTGTTGTTGTTGAGAAATAGGAAAATGTGTATGCGATTCATTCGATGATTCGTTTAATTAACTTTATGCACAAATGAGTGTGTACAAATACGTACTTAATTTTATCCCAAAGACATTCATCTAAATAAGATTATATTGACTGGCATCTGCCAGTCAACCCTAAGGTGGTCCAGTGAAGGTAAGGTATAAATTATCGCAATCCTTAATATCAGACATATTTATTATATCAAGTTAATTTTAAAGCCATCGTGTTACGTGATATTTAGCTGCATGCATCACAGCGATATGTCTTCGCAGTTTCTCCAATGACTCAATCACTATCCGCGCGAATGTTCATTTGAATTTGATCTAATCCCATCCCCGTTACACGCGCTTGTATATCTCCCGAGATTATCTACAATAAAGCTCACGCGACGCGTAATTTACTCTGAGACGTGTCACAATTGAACGGAACACGGATAAGGAATTCAAAATTATGCATATTGTCTGTTACTATTACGGTGCCTTTGGAAATATTACGTCTAGACTGCCAAGAACGTTGCAAAAGCAAAACGAATAAGAAACTGGCGACGCAATTGCTGGACAGCTGTGAAGTATGCCTACCTATTGTTAGCGTGATCTGCAACGATAAATCCTGAGCAAGACACCACTGTCAAATCAATCAAATGTTAATGTTACCATATAATTATGTAAGTAATTTCTGCAGAACTATCATGTATACTAAATCAATTAATATACACTACATATGTTCGTGCCGCTTCTGGGCAGAGAATTATGGCTTTGTATCATCCAACGAGAGGCAGTCTATTTTTAAAGAGGCGAAGTGACTAAGCGAGCAAATCATAACACAGTACCAGCTTGACCACGTGATTTAATATGTCTTATCTGTCGCCCAGTTATTACTCTGGCAACACTGCCCTACGAACTGGAACACAGTAGTTCTTACTTCTTGGTGGTTGAATAACTGGCAATGCAATGGTACCACTCCAAGAAAAGTGATCAAAACAGCCCCACCACCTAAAAACTTTTGCGACGTAAAGACATAATCCATATCTGACTCTTCTTGTTTTACAGAAAATTGGTGAAAGTTAAAGTTGATTCAGATAACTTTATACGATCGTACGTATGTATATGAGAAATTAAATCGGCGAATATCATCGGCGACGAACCAGTTGACTGTTCAATTTAATGGAAACCAATATCTGATTTGCGCGATGCTAAAATGTCATTTCGCCAATCATCGTGTCTTCAATGACGATGCTATATTCATAAATCCCGCAGCACTGCGTGCTACCTCTGAATCGTGTTCTATGTATACGAAAGTACTAATTTCAGCTCCACAATTAGCATATCATATTTTAATTTACAGGCTAGCGTATCATGTTAATGACGTTTTTATCCAAGTTCAAAATTGCAACTATCAGGACGGCGACCACGCTTGTTCGTGACAGACGAATATTATTATTTTTTCCTGCTCACCAACCGCACGTTAACTCGCTTTGCCAGCGAAAACCTGGGGACGGCCCTTTGGCAACATTTATTTTAATCTAATCCCCTTTCGCCGGGAAAAAGCTCAGTTTATATCATACTATATTTACTCTCACAGCCTACCTACATTGTTCGATTTCCACGTTACAACTGAGTAGTAATCAAAGGTATGGCAACACTATTCATTAAACGTATTACGGCGGGGCTATTAATTAAATAATTATATAGAATTTATGCCGGTATGTGTCTGCCGAAGGAGGTTTTAATTAAGACGTATTGTTCAACGGGCCGTAGCGTGACTTCTAAAAAGTTCCTCCAGCGTTTCGAATCCTTCCATTAAGGATGTAGATTGGAGTTCCCGTTTAAGTCGTGCGGCGAGATTTTAATAAAAACTTCGTGGTTGCTCTCCTAATTTCTTCATGGGATCACGTTACTTGAGCGTAATTCCTTGCCTACCTTGTTAAAGATAATTTAAATATATTAACAATAAAACTATAAAATGTGTATGTAAGAATCGTATAACAATTATGTTTTTATTTCCACCATGATTTGTAATATATGGCTGATTTCTCCAAATAAATAAAATAAAATGCTGGGCTAGTTATATATCAAGCGTGTAGCATTATTATTTTTTTAAGAATACAAGCAACATAAACATCGAATAACTTGATCACATCACAAGAAATAAATGTAATCTATATCCAACATATCCGTAAAAAATATTATCAAGATACGATCACAAAGATCCCAACGTAAACGCATAGGGTGAAGCAGCCCGCAAAATCAAAACGTTCGGCGTCGCGGTGGGAAAATTTCAAGAGCGCACCTGCCCGACGGGGCACAAAAGCGGAATATTGTTTTAAATACAAGTCCCGGGCGAGTGATTACAGACCAGCGGCCAGCCTAACCCAGACTTCGGATTCCGATAGTTTTTGCGTCGATAAAAACTGATATACCATTCGGCCGCGCTCCGTATATCGAGTTAATGTCGGTCGTGATTGTGCTCCGTCTCTGTCACTCCGGGGGGCACGAACGAGACGGCGAACGTTCCACGGGGTAGGTTCGAATCGCATTTTATGGTAAGTCGGGCCGGCAGGTGCAACAAGCACCTGCGCCGCGGTCGACCAAGCCACGAGATGCGGGATGGAAGGACAACGAACTTTACCATAACTCAAGCCTTCATATAAAACTATCGCTGCGTTAAATCTCCGGTTCTTGTCAAGTCAAATGTATGTTCGTAAATTGCTTGTACCGTTTACAATTGAATTCGTTTAAATAATCTTAAACTTCTATAATATCTTTTCTGTAAAATCATTCTGCCCGAGGCACATCTAGCGTAGTTTGTAGTGTAGGCGCTCATTTAGTTTTTTTTTTCTTTGAATGGATTTTGATATTCAAAATTAAGTAAATAAATTAACGTTACTACTCAAAAGTTTAATTTTCTAAACTATACGGCAAAACAAAACGAAATATGTTTGCAATCAAGTTGGCTAAAAAATGTTTTGTGTCCTATTGCGAAACGTCTTTTATTTTTTCTGTCTTCTTAAATGTAATTTTTTTGGTTGAGTTAAATATTTTATTTAAGTAATAATTCTTTAAGATTAAAGATTCTTTTCAACTTTAGTTTGATTAATGATATAAGTATAAAATAATTTTTCGTAAATTCATCCAATTGTTCCAGAACTCGTCAAGCAGTTTTACTAACGTTAAAACATATAGAGTCGGCGATATTTTCATAGTACCGTCGTTGGAAAGAACGCAACTACTGATTTATTCATGGTGCAAAGCTCTTAAACTGTCACAAAATTGTCTATGGCTGCGTAACGCGCTAAGACGGCTGTGCGTAAAATTTGCCGCAATGGCCGAAACATTGCAGCGTCACTAAAAGAACAACACTCACGCTAACATAATCAAAATCGAAATTAAATCTTTATATGAATAAATCAATCAAGCGCTTAATCGCTTTAAGCCCGTTAGCATGAGGGATTAAACATCAATTCACTTTGATTACAGTTTAAACGTGATCAGAGCTGTCCGTCACGTATACATACACCAACGGTTCAAAAACGGTCGTCTGTGAGCGTCATCTCAGCGTCGAAGCGATATTTCGAGTCACTTAGCTGAATTAGAACAGAAGATGCACGGAAGTTTGGGTTTGTCTAGACGATTTGCGCTGCGGATGTAAGCGCCTTAACGAACTGTGCTATCGCCGCCATAATTGAGTTCCGAATTCAAAATAAATTAGCTAATGATATGCAATCGACTGGCGACACAAGCCGCGGAAGCTGCCAGTCTTAGATGTTAGCTTTCCAGGGTTCTACAATGTAACGAAGTCGCAAGTGACAAGTTAGTTGTTAGCTTTTGAACGTACGACAATGTAACAAAGTCACCGTGTTTCAAGTCAAGCGACAAGTTCTGCGTCAACTGTTACTGCTGATCGGTAATTCCAACAGCGCGTTAATTAATTAATCCTTCGTGAATATGAATATTTAATTTTACGTCGCTGTAAACGTTTCTTTCCTCGTATATGCTTCTACAACACAATGACCAGTCATTCTACGGCCAACCAGTAATGCGAAGATGTTGCTGTTTAAGGGGCAATATTTCATCATAATTCCTCGAAAAAGACCATCTTATATCTCTGAGTGAGCGCAGATCTACATCACAGCACAGACACATGCTAAATTAGAAGCTATTGAAGTTTAAAATATTGCTCGACACGGCGCTAGCAATGACTTACTCGCATTATCACTTAAATAGGGCATAGATTATCACTAATTAAATTAATAAATTATATAGCAAAGTGTGCGAAGCAGTGTATGTGTGTAAGCTATCATTCGTCCAAATGTTATTCCAATCTGTTTAAACGTAGTGTTATAAAGAGAGAGTTAATGAAGTAATAAACTAAAACAAATATATAATAATATATAGTCATATGACTATATAATATTATGTAAGGAAAAAATATATTCACAAACAAAACATTCAAAAGAGAAGAGAATTATTGGAAAATTCCCAAGGCGGTCTAAGAAAGTAAGTCTAATTGAAAAGCGTCCAGTAAGACAAGAATATGATTATAGCTTGCGCGCTAATGTTAACAAGAAAATATCTATTACCCAAGATATTGAAGCGGCGCAAGAAGTCGCTTTAACCCTCTCCCATCCGCTCCTAGCTGCATAAATGAATATTTTTGCTGACGTTTTTTACGAATCTACTGATTTTGTAGAGTTTTATTTTATTGTAAATTCCCTACGTTCAAGTTTAAAGTTAAGTCTGTTCCTAGTTACTTAATAATTTTCATCTCCTCAGTTGAAACCTCATTGATTCATCCTCATTAATTGAAACCGATCTCTTTTACTTCATACAATTCTTAGACAATCTAAATTCATATTTATTTAAAAAAAAAATTACAGAATCGATTATTTGTGTCGCCTTTTTATTTTATTTTTTAATCCTTAGTTTATGGTCGCGAGACGATGCAGTCTGTTCCTAGTTAATTAATAATTTACATCTCCTCAGCTGAAACCACAGTCAAGAAACCGATCTCTTTTGTTTAATTCACCCTTTCTTACACGATTAATTAATGACTGCACACTATGTTAAGTGTTTCCAGGAGGAGTTTACGTCATGCTCTTTTTAACATACCATTTACATTCTATTGTTAACCATTCCATATCAGGCATCTAGCAATTGAGGGTCAAAGGCATTGTTTGAATACCCGGCGGCTCATAGCTCTGGTTTTCTTATCGATGCGGCATATTCAATACGTTATTGGAGTTATTAGGGATGAATATGTCGGTTAAATGAGTTTTAATCTATATAGGTTATTTTTACCTTTAGATGGCAGAATATTTGCCATATTTTGTAACAATAAGGAGTGTTTTCTGACACAAGTCACAGTTATATCCCGTCTACCCCCATCAGGGAATTCATACTTTGTAACCTTTTACTATTATTGTACATTGTTGCATTATTGTACACGTGCCGATCCAAGAAGGAATTAGAACGCAGTAGCGTTTGTATGGATAATAAATGAATAGATTACCATTCGGTCGTGTACGCTAGGACTTGATGCCATGTAAACCTCCATTGGCACGCTGCGTTCGTAATTTATTTAAGCCTCTTGCTAAATGCCCCAGTTAATCTCGAGTAGCAGCGGTTCCACGTTCGAAATACCCAGAGATTTTGAGTCATGTATAAACATTTGATATTCTAATTTCAAATAGTGGACACAGTTTCTAAACAACAGGGCTCGTCGTATAAAAATCTGAGTGGGATTATTAGCCATAATATGCGTTAGTTGATTGCCCTGTACCAGAATAGGGTTGTCTCAATTCAATATGCCTTCCCTAATAGTAGTGACAATCCTCAATATTAAATAAGTTAACTAGCATAGAGCAAAACTTACTCGAAAGTAGAAGTCCGGTTTCCAAAGTGGCCGATATATCCGGAATATCCGGTGATCGGAAGAGGCGAATTCTGTTCGGATATCGAATATTGATCGCACCCTCAACCCTGATGTATCGGTGGCCGTTACCGGCTTCCTAGGGCCGATAAGGGGATGTTTGCCGATTATTCAATTGCTATCGGTAAAAACGCAGCCTCCGAAGAAAGTAAAAGTCATGTGATAATGCCGTAAGAATAAGAAAAATGTGGAATAGTCGTGGATCTTTGGAAGCATACCTAATGAGTCAAATATTATACAGTAACAGTATGTTATAGATAAACGTAACAGCGACTTTTCAAACGATATTATAACTTATCTTTATTCAGCATGTTAAAAAAAACGCGCTCCGCCGAACAAGTATTGCCAACACGATTTCAATTTCATGATGTTTTACTTATAATTTGAAAAATGAATTAAAAATGATATTATTGGAAAGAAACAAAACCTCAGTGTATTTTCATTTATTCTTGTGACAGAATTTGGTACGGCTTCTTAGTTAATATTTTAAAATAAAAGTAAACTGTATAAAAATCTTATATCGTTTGCCACAGTTACATAATGTACAATGACTAATTTTTCGGCGCTACTAAACTTCATAAAACTACAAAATTTAATTAAAAAAAAATGTCCAGTTGTTTTCCAGGACTCGTATTAACATAAGAAAATGCTA
This sequence comes from Eurytides marcellus marcellus, assembly GCA_018247955.1. Lineage (NCBI taxonomy): Eukaryota > Metazoa > Arthropoda > Insecta > Lepidoptera > Papilionidae > Eurytides > Eurytides marcellus. The sequence continues at coordinate 7,093 of DWHQ01000204.1, read as the reverse complement.
CTTGACTCAATTCTTTATTGTTACAAGTTATTTAATCCCTATTATATGGTTGAGACATAAGCAACTAATAAAAGACACTATAATAATTTGTTGACGCCCAGCGTAACGTAAATGAGTGGAGAATATCACATTTTTACCGTGGGAATATTTACGTTGGTTAGACCGGCGACGCTTTGTGCGGGTTGAATGCAAGCTAAATTATTATAACGTGCATAGACAGCTTACGGCACGCTCAGCTTGCGAAGCGGACTAACACGAGCTGGGGTCGGCAGAGAGTTGCGTGATTATTTCAACCCCTCTGTATGCTTATAAGCACAGTGACCCTACAGACCGTTTTCGCCTTAGTTGCCATGTTATGCTTATTAATTAAACTATACATAAAGAACGATTAAGTAGGAACTTGGTAGGTCACTATTGCAGAGACGGATTGGGGTGGTACGACTGCATTTTTCCATCGCCAAGCAATAATTTTTAAGCACTGTTGTGATCCGGTTGGAAGGGTAATGTTGCCAGTGAAATTACTGCGCATAGAGAGAGAATGAGCGCACGCCAGTTCCAAACACGTTTGAATGGTACTAAGCTGTTATGAGCAGGCGTGTCGCCTACCATCAGGTGCACGACATGCTCATCTTGTCACATTATCGCCTAAAGAGTCAAGTCATTAAGGCATAGAATCGTTTAGCGGGTTGAGCAACTACTGTAATGGGTGGTCGTCTGTGATTGAGAGTGGGCTCAGCTAAGTCATTACTGCCACCGTGGTGATATCGCCACAACATCAGTTGAACAGCCTCGGTGGTCTCGGTCATTCGACAACGAAAAGCCAAGCCATCCCCATAATGTTCGGTTTCGATCATAACTAACTAACTAACTACTAACAGATATAAAACTAGCTAACAGATATAAAACTCTAGTAAAGTAACGTTTACATTTTCATACTCAGAACGAAACAAAGCTTCCGTAATTAAAACAGAAGATTCATTTTTACGCTCTCAATTCTTCTTGTGTGCGTTTATACTTATTAATAAAGACACCTAATTCGAATAATTATGTTCGTAATATAAGTTATAACATCCCTAACACAGCCGTATGTGCAAACAACTTATTCATACCATCGACGTGGACGGTATAAATGAGAACCTACGTAGGTATGAACGCACATTCAATACGCCAATATTATAAACGTACTAAGTTTTTTCCCTCCACCCCTTTTATTTACCCCGGTGGTTGGAATATTTATAATTCAATTTTCAATTACGACACTTCATAACATATTCTATACCTATTGAACCTGATCAATTTAAAAAAATTAAACGATGCATTCAGTATTTATATACTTTCTTAAATTCAATCCGAAGCTAGATTCGAAGAGGTCGTAGATGTATAATTATGCGCAACTTATAGATGCACAGAAATTAATGTAGCATTGTAAAGTCAGCCTTAATAGAATATAACTTGGGAACATTACTATTATTTTTTATATTAATAACCGTTTTAAAGAAAGTTTTTCTCGTGAATGCTTTCTAAATACTCCTTTAATTAAATAGATGGAATTTGATACTAAATTATTATGGATTTAAAAAAAAAATAACATCCGAATTCATTTTACAGTCATTCTATTGTGTTTATAACCAAAAACATATTGATTTATAATACAGCACATAAAAGGTGTGCAATATTACATTGCGTTTAATTTTTACATTGACTTTTACAAAATACCTAATAACACATTTCCTCGTCTCTTTTCTTTTACAGCGATTTTCTTTTGTTCCCAGAGCTCCCGATAGCGTGTACTTACGTTATCTTCATTCTAAGATAAGCGTACCGTTCGGGAAAACTTCACTCGGGGAGGAGAAAAAAATCGTAAAATCACCACATAAAATATCAGATACGACGTTCGATCTCACTCGAAAGTAAAATGTTTATGAATGAAAGAAAAAAGTTTTGAGTTCGGTGGGGGAGGGAAGTTTCAACGGCTTTTCCTGAAATGGGGATTACACGGGAACTGCTTTAGGTCAACCGCTGACGGCTACAGATAATGGAATAAAATTGTGAATCACTCACACAATCTTCGCGAACATTATAAGGTATTAGGACCTCTGCCAATAAGCCTTCGCCTACCGGGATTTTTAAGGAAATCTTAGCAACTTTATAAGTCCTAAGCTGGAGCTCTCTCGTATACGGATAAAATAATATTGTTACGGTTATTTTATAGTTTTTACTCGCAGCGTGAAATTTCAGCGCGTGCACGTGCTATATTGGAATTAAAAAATGTAGCTAACAATTTCCTTTACAGGAGTCGGGATTAGAAGTAAGGTGGCTTGGTTGTATAAAACCCCGACGCCCGGTATTAGCTTCGGCGGTAATAACGTACAATATATGGTAACAACAAAACTACAGGAGTATTTGAAAATATGTAAGCAATGTTATATGATACTATATAAGATCACGTTAGATTTGTTGTTTTGACATATAATCATCGTTTTCACATTTCCACAACTTAGTTAATAAATTATATAAAAAAAAATTGTTGAAAAGTTGTATTTTAAATATAGTAAATATGAATATAAAGGGATATCTTATACACGGTCATCTGATCTCAAACTTTGACATTGACTTTGACTTGCATTATATATTTAAAAAAAAATACTGTTAAAAATTACATTACAAATATTATTTCCTGAATGGGAATCGAACCCACGAACTTTGTAGTCAAGGGCAATAAATACTACCACGAGGCAGTTGAATCATTATTAATAACACAATAATGATTTCTTGTTTTACGCTAATACACGTTTAATCCAGTGTCACGGAACATGTTTAGAACATCGGAACGCCGGGAGAACGGTTTGGAACGTCGGAAATTTAAAATGAAATAAAACAGGACGAACTCCGTAAATCGTCTTCATTAAAACAACGATACTAATTTGATTAACAAACTTCGATTATCTCAGATGTTAATCGCGTACGAATCAATCCGGTCATATCGGATGAGACGTAACTCCGGGGCGGTCCGAGCGGATCAATTTTCTGTTTACAGCCGACGGCCATCAAAGAACACCGCTATGAATCTACTAATTGGTGGTAATAGTAGACCGACCTAACTGCGACCAACTATTAAATTTGGGGCGAGAACGTCTGTAGAGTTTTCATTATTGTTTGATCGTTTCGTACGGATAGCCGTCCCGTGGGACGAGGACGGACACTTGATCTTTACCAAATCCGTGTTATTGTCGACGCCATTTGAATGACGGAAATTCGCTACATTCTTATGTCATATGTACCGTTGATTGAGATTTTAAAGTTTTGTTTTTCTGAGAATGTATGACGATCACTTTATCTTTTGAACTAATGTGTTATGTTATAAATTTAAAAATACCATTAAAATTTTAGCATTTAGTATTATTACATTTTTTATTCATAGAAATTTTATCATGTAGTGTATATTATGTATGTATTTTTAGGGTAGGTTTAGTTTTTAAAGTTATAACCTTTATGGGAGGGTAAACCGCTTGGTAACGTAACGCGTAACGGCGCCAGTCTACCAGGCTTCAGTTGACATTTCGACGTTATCACTTCTGTCAGGAGTCCCGCGACGCACACGTTTTTTTTTTTTTATAAAGTGACAAAACGGGCAATCATGCGCATGATAGTAAGCGACATGCCGGGCCGTCACAACTCAGTACCACGCAAAACCTGCTTCGCCCAGCGTTGCGCTCGTCACCCGTAGATTTAATATGGTATATCTACGCCCAGTAATTACACTGACAACATTGCCCTCCAAACCGGAATACAGTCATGCTTCAGTAATGCTAGCTGCTTCACTGTAGAATAATTTACGATTAATAATACATACCTCCCATAGCGTATTCTGCAAAAGAATCCGATCACTTAAAGTTACTGCTAAGATACTAAGACATTTTTTTAATTTTACGAAACTACTTTCTACTCCGACTTGCGGTTAGTAATTAAGGTTGTTTTGGAAGCATTCGATGTATTTTTCGATATATGATATTTGTAAACGAGAACATAGAACAAAGTATGAAAGCGTACTTAACATAAAGGAGAACTTTCGTGAATACAAAATTGTAAGTAAGCGAACCATGAAATAACACGTTCAAAATTATTTTCATGCTCTATTGCGTTTTACAAACAGAAAGTTTCTAACATTAGCAACATTAGCTTTCATGGAACTATTTGAAAGAAATCGAGCATTCAATGCGTCTACTTGTTCAAATTGACGAAGACTGCGAAGTATACGGGGCACGAGTTCGGGAGAGATAATACGGAGCACTTCTAACGATTTTTTGCTCGAGAAACTCAAGTGAAAGGAGACCGTAACAGTAATTTGTAAAACAAGACGTCGCTGCCGCCCGAAGTGGGAGCTGATTGTTCCAGCTCGGCTCAACGGACGCGTTACTCGTTAAGATATTTCGAGTAACGAATAATGAGCTGAACGATATATTGTACGAGTTTTTCGTACGGGCTCCGAGGGGGCTATTTCGCTTATGGGCTTATGACCTAACTTTTAAGTAATGGCAGCTCAACGCAAGCGCTTTCGTGCCGTTATCGCCGCAGCATTGTCGTTCCGTTACGATAGTGTTGTATGAAAACTTTCGTTTAACTGGTGCAGTTTGATGTGCTAATTAAAAATTATCTCTCCTACACATATAAAGCTTTAAAGAAAATTGCCAAACATTTACGATAAACCCAGCCCTTGTATAGACGTTTTCCTTTTTTTTTATCTATATTTGAAGAAAAAGAAAACAATTGGAAGTGTGTTATGTAAAAATTATTTTTTCGCGATAGAAATAACAAATTGGAATTACTACATACACCAGAAATATTAACGGAAAATGCTATGATATACATAAAATTTATATTTGAATAAAAAAAAACAATGATCACATTTATTAATTGTGTAATACATCAATAGATAATATAAATGTTGATAAAGTATAATCACAAAGGCCAGACGTAATATAACTTACTGTACATCTATCCTTTAGGTAGTAACGTAACTTATACTGCTATTTTATATACTGTTCCACGGATAATCTAATATAATCGTAGTTACTACGACATACATTAATTGCAAATGACAATTAGTAGTTGATTATGTTAAGTAAACAGAATCAGCGTACGTTTCAATGTACACTTAGAACAGACGAGATGTAATCGGATAAAAAGATTTCATTACTTAATCGCTATTAACAAAATGTACCAATAAATAATACGTTAAAATGAAAAATTCCCATGCGTTTTTAATATCTCCTTAGTTGCGCCACCGCTAGGAATATTGTGCTCAGTGGGTGCCAAGGGAACCCTTAATGTCGCTCACTATCAAGACGAATTCTCATGTCGAACGATGCCCGTAAAGTGGAAATTCTCCCACACTTCAATGGACACGCTCGCTGACCGGGAATCTAATGTTTCAACGTAAAAATGATACGCCAATAAATATTTCGTACGTCAAATAAGACTTATATAGTAAAGCGTCAGACATCCGATAAATCAAACGGATCAAATGCGACATTTTCTATTTGGATACCAACAAGCGAGCTTTCTCAGTATCGGGTGTCGTGGTTGTCGCATCTATACTAATTTATGAATAAGCGTACTGAATTGTTAAGTAGTCGGAAACGGCCGTGCGTAAACTTTTCCCCCCAGAACTCTGTTACAAACTGCTAAAGCAAATATCACTTAGCGAGTAGCAGGAAAGCGACTTGATAAGACAAATAAAAAAGCTCAAAGCTCTACCCGGCGCACCTTATAATTCATGAGACGTTTGAAATGTTTATTCGGTAGGTCTTCGTGTTCATGTTCTAAATTAAATGTATCGGAGGAAACAAGAGGCGATAACGTACAGTTGACCTTTAACATACAAACATTAGATAGTGATGCCCTGTTATCACTTGTATAAAGTGACCTTCGATTTACGCACGCTCGCTTCGAACGAAACGATCTATTGCAACCAGTAAGTACGCACCTTTTATCCGCGAATAAACAACTGCAGTTTTCTTTCAGAGTCCATTCACGAAAACAAAAGTCCGCTCCAGATCGGATTTATGAAACAGTCACCGGCTCCAATTCCGACGACCACACAGCGGCACTGGCACGGCCAAATCCAGTTCGTGCACTCAACACGCGAGTTAGGAGGCATTAATTATTTTCCATTTACGATAATCACTTACGAGCGTACGGCGCGACGGGAAAGGGGAAGAGGGACACAAGCGAACCGCTCACGCGCCGCACGCAGACTGACGGTCTGCGGCTTGAAGCTTTTCTAAATATACACCCCCCGACATTTTCCCGCGCACCCTTCGAGCGCAACGCGTGTTCCATGCAATTTTCTATAAATTTTCGCATAAGCTCCAAAGCTATCCTGTCAAAAGCCGTTTTTGCCCACGCCGTTTTCACGCGGGGCCTGCATTGTTGTTATTGAATTAGGCGACCTTAACCGAAAGTCGTTTAACGGGTGAGTAATTAAAATGCCCCGTTTTTTTTATTCTAACGATGATTGCGCATCCCATCCTCCTTAATATTTAACTAACTAAAGTAATTTAAAATATAGTAAGATTTTAACATGCCTCGTTTTGTAAAAGCTTTGTAATTTTTCATGAACTGATAGTGATTTTTATCATTCCTTTTGTTTTAAAACAATCAGATTGACGATAGGCCCTACATTAGACAAATAGTATTGACGCAAACACGTTAGCGAGCGTGATACGGGCTTGATGATTTGTGTATCCTATCACAATCAGTGACCACTCCATTAAGAGAACGAACGTTAATTAGCTTTATCTTCACTTTGGATTTTTTTAATACGATCCCAATGTATTATCATTGTTTAGTTGTATGTTTTAAAGAAAAAATGCTGATTGAAAATCTATAAACCCATGACATCTTTCTTGCGTTGGTAGAGCCATGCAGCTCTTCCAGCTGCTTCTGAATGGGCCGGCTCGAACCGGATAAGTACCACGACCTCACAGAAAATCGGTGTGAATTGGAAGTATTTGGCCTTCCGCATTTCGTTCGGTGAGTGAGGAGACCGGTGGATCACCTCCTCTCTCCTCCTCGCTCCTCCTCGCTCCTC
>DWHQ01000203.1:0-16401 GCA_018247955.1 Eurytides marcellus marcellus | reverse complement strand
ATATTAACCTCTCCTTGTGGTTTTCAAGTTGAGTAAGACTAAAACCCATCCCTTTTTTCGAATAACTGAAAGAAAAACGATTTATACGCATTTGGACATTTTGGACTTAGTGCTTTTTGAAATCTGACAACTCGTATATGAGATAGAACGACGTTGATGGGTTTCCGAACGCATGGACAGGAGCTGTTCATAGAGGTGGAGGCGTTCTGCGTGGAGTTCAGCAGAATCCGGGAGGCGGCCGCGCTGTTCCGGCTGCTCAAGCAGCTGGACTCGGGAGAGGGGAACCACAAGGAGGCCAAGGACAACTAGCGCGTGGCCAATCGCTCCAGGGTGTTTACTGGCTAAGGGCTGAGGGGAAGCCCCGGCCGTCTGTGGTAGAGCCCGTCATGTAATATAATAATATTAGATAATCCCTGACCACGCAGAAGCCTCAGGAGACTCGGCAGAGATTTATGTCAACTAAACACCACACAGATTTTGACCGTTTTGATATAAATAGAAATAAATTCGAAGTCAAAGTCGAAGGAGGGATTATTTATGTCAACTAGGTCATTTCGACCGTTTCATAATAGATATAAAGTCAAAGTCGACGTCGAAATTCTTTATTCAGAATTGGATTGGTTTATAATCGATTTTTGACGTCTAATGATTCTACTATACGTTCGGAAGAAACATGCCTCGGTCCTGAGAAGAACAGACGAAGAAACTCAGCGTGACTCTTTTATTTTAAATTACGTTTACAATTTTTTTAATTTGAATCTTGAAATAGCCTGGATCGCATCATTCCCAAGGTGTGCTATCTTCAATGCAAGAATTAACTGTGCAACCTTTAGCGCGCAGACGTCCTTTTACAATTTTTTTTTAATTTGGCAACGGGAGCTTTCTGGACGTTTTCTGGAAACCTATTGTTAAAACGTATACATTGCCTTTAAAAAGAATTATCGACTCGTTGTAAACGAGTCTTAGGTAGAACATTTTTTTTTCTTTTTGTTAATGTTATGCACGTCACACTGCCTGGGAAAGTCATTAATATTTTTGTGAGCTGATATTAAATCCCTGATCCCTGCAGACGCCTCAGTAGACTCTTGACCTAAAACCTGGCTGCTTTTGTGGGTTCCAGATGTATTTAATCTGCGATGATGGCTTTTCACGAAGCTGCGTCAGATTTCCAGGTGTTAGATTCCCCTTTTTTACTAAGCCGATGGGCTCTAGATAATCCCTGATCCCTGCAGACGCCTCAGTAGACCTTGATCTAAAGGGACAGGTTCTTTTTTTTACGGACTAGACTGACAAACGAGCAAGCGGCTCACCTGATGGTAAGTGATAACCGCCGCCCATGGACGTTTGCAACATTAGAGTATTTGCAAATGCGTTGCCAGTCGTTAAGGGGGGAATTTTTGAAAGAGGGAGGAAGGGAGGAGAGGAAGAGTGGAAGGAGAGGGAGGGTAAGAAGAGGGGGAAGAGGAAGGGGGTGGGCAACCAGCCACCTCACTCACCGGACGAAACATAGAAGCAAAAACACTTCCACTTCACGCCGATTTTTCTGTGAGGTCGTGGTACTTATCTGGTTCGAGCCGGCCCATTCAGCACCGTAAAAACCATTTTGTGGGTTCCAGGTGTATTTAGACTTACGATGATAGCTTACAGGTTTACGATGCTGCATCAGATTTCCAGGTGTCTTAGTACTACCAATCGGTCATTTTGACCAGTTGTGTCGGTTATCCACAAGATTTTTTTTTATTTCATTTATTTATTTTATCTCCGCATTAGATAATATTATAAATTATTTTTGACCACACAGGTAATTTTGACCGGTTCGGTAGAAATAAATAGATAGATAGACAAATGTTGGAATTTCTAATGTTAGGGACGACTAGAAGATTAAAAAGTACCTGACCGCTCATAAACTCTTAGGTTGGCTAGTGGCCAATTGGGTTTAGCTTCGAGTTTGAATTCACCCTGTAGTGTAAGGTTGATGACCTAAAACGTAGTTTGGCGCGGTTTTCTTTTTTTTTTTAATATTTATTTTAGCTGAAATGAAATCGTTAGCCGATTTTGTCATTTGCTAATTTTTAGTATAACTTTCCCCGTGTGTAGTTCTCGTAGTTTGCGAACTTGTGTCCTATAGATAGAAAAAAACTAAATGTCTTTTTCTTTTGAATTACTGTAGGTAAAATTCCTAAATATCGAAGTTAATAAGTCTGATACCTTGTTAACTGAAAGTGCTGATTATTCTAACGTATGTGTGTTGTGTCTAAATTATTAGTCTGTAATAGTCAAATGGGAGTCCCATTTGACATTGGCTATGTAAATATTTATTCACATTTTAATTCACGTAACTGACTATTTTAATTTAAAAACAAAAAGATAGCGATGAGGTAACATAAAAAGTATAATGTGTTAATTAGGACATTTGCCATTTTGATGTTTATAATGTCGAAGATTGTTATCCGGAATGATACTGATGTAAGGATCGTAATGACACCGTATACATCTGAATTGAATCAGGCGTTTAATAGTGTATATATGGTGGAATTAAGAAACATACATTTTTGATAACTTTTCATGGCCTGTAAACCGCCTCGTAACGTAACGCGTAACGGCACCAGTCTGTCTGGCTTCGGTAGACAGTTTGACAGGTTGACAGTAAGCATATAACCTAAAACCATCGCCGCTCTTAAAAGTTATTGTAGAAAATAAAATTATTAAACAATTTCGATATTAAATGGTTCTACTTAGATTAATTATCACTTCTGTCGGGCGTCCCGCGACGCACGCTTTTTTTTTAAAACGAACTACACGATGTTTTTACATAATTTCACTATATCGAGAAAAAGTTTCGTGCTAGCTAAACGGCTAGCTAGCACGAAAATTGTTCTCGATATATATACATATCAAATTAAAATATACATATTCAAATTGGCTTTTACAAGCACTTTTGGATAATCATTATTACATTTTGTTCGTAAGGAAACGGAAATCGGAATGTAGTTCTGTTGATAGAACTAGCAAGAAACTCCAAATTTGTCTTTTAAAATACCGTTACAATATGTTAAGCCTTAATACAACGTAATAGCTGTCCCACATATGAGTCAACCAATTAAATTCCACGCATTTTGATCTACCAGAAATTCCTGAACAGTATTTTGTGATAAACTTAAATAAATTATTAAATTGTAAAAAGTTTTAAACAACGCAATGTTTTTATTTTGGTTTTAAAAGGGCCAAGGGTGGTAAACCTAAGATATTTTGTGGAATTTTATTAAATATGCATATACTAAGGCCCCTGAAGGATTTACTCACCTTTTGGAGACAAAATTGATGTGTTACAATCCTTTTTTTTTATTTCTAGTATTCACTGTGTAACTGTCGCTTATTTTTATAAAATTATCAAAACTGTCGAAAAAAACAGTATATTACAATGTACATACTGTGTAGCAGACCTTAAAATACCGCTTCTTTTAAAATCGTCTTTAAAGTCGTCTATAAATACCCCGCACAGCCCTTTTTTGAAGAATTTATCTCAGCAGAATTACCCCACAATAGGATAAAGTAAAACAGAACACTATGAAAATAACTAAAATAAACAAGTCTAGCTGTATCAAAATCCTTGAATTGTCTTACTCTCCTTAGTGCAAAGACGGCTGCACTGAGTTTACCTGCCAGTAACTGCGTGTTACACTTATTCTTTCCTACATAAACCCATAAATATGTATATAGTTTGTTCTCGAATCGCATAGCTTGTAGTATTTTATTCCGAATCAAATCTCTTTGTTTTGTTTCACTGAATGTGGATTCCTGCTTCTACACTCATCCCAGGAAACATCTCGGCTTGGTGTGCATTCTTCCTTGAATCTTTTCTTAATCATGTCCATTAGTGGTCTTATTTTATTTAAGGGACTATCACGCTGCAAACGTTATTAGTAAAGTGTAATTTTTTGAGATTGCCATGAACCTATTTTGAGACACCATGTTTTAAGTTACGGAACTTTGACAAAAAAGAAAAGGTTCTTGCACTGTAGACATCAATATAATGAGAGCATATAGTCTTGCAATACTTCTGTAGAATTTTTTTTGAGACTTGGACCCTTTTCAACAAATCGATTAGTTTCGGATATATGTTCAAGAAATTTTGTCAAAACTAGGTATACACCAGGTGTTTTACTTACACCACCGACAGATGTAAATTTATGCAATTTAGGTTTGCCATTTTTTCTTCCCACTCAAAATCACTTGCACTTTGATTATATCGCCACTATCAAAAGAAACCGCAAAAAAACGTTTGTTTTTTGTAGATATCACTTCACTACAGCCGGAAACACAATCGCTAGTTTTTTTAACGTATTATAATATTTATAATTAAACATTAAAACATATTTTTTATCGATCACCGTTCACCACTCTTCACTTACTGCGCACCCAATATGCAAGGGTATAATATGAGGTTTGGTGATTATTGTCTAAGTGAAATGCGTGCCCATACGAGTATGCGCTCTGGTAATAGTGGCCCGGCAAAATGCACGCATTTATGCGCTTATGATGCAAATGGGTTAAGACACGCTTATTTATAAGAATACATTGAGTGAATGTATTATAGATTATACGATGTCAAAACGCACTTCGCCACCCAGAGGTATGAGACGATCTTGAAGATCATTACAATGGAAACGTTGCCCTTCAAATCAAAATTGCTGATAGAAATGCTAATACCGTAATACGGGTGGTATTACGGTATTAACAGTTGAACTCTAAAAGATTTCTACCAGTAAAACCTGATTGGCAAAAGAATAACTGGCAATCCAATCCATTCGAGGCGGACAAATAAATCCGATTTCTTTTAAAACCAAATCACCATTGAAGAGTAAAGTAAAAGTGCTTATTTATTGCATCCGTTGGAAAAGGATGCCGCAAGTCAAAATTTTTAGCAGTTGGCAACACGCTTGCAATTCTGTTTTGTCCGCCTCAATCGTACGCTCCGTTGCTCTCATAAAAGAAAAAAAATACCGTCAATGTGCCTCATTTGAAAACAGAATTTTTACCCATTAGCTTCTAAAATTATACCTAATTGTTTAAACTATGCTAGCTTGCCTATTTGCATAAAGAAAAACCAAACAAAACTTTCGATTCAGACGTTTTATACGTCATCTCTCCATTTACGTCCATTTATTTTATGTTACTTAATTTGTAAAACCCTATAAAAACATTGTAAAATGTTTGAGAAAAACCTTTGAATAATGTCATTGGGCGATGTGATGATGTAAATACAATAAGAATTATTATCGCCAATTTTCACAATTTACAAAAAATAATACGACAAGTAGACGCTTTCTCTTAAAATTTTCAGTATACTCATAATATGCCTTTCCGCGTTTCCCAAACATGACAAGCTTCTTCATGACAAGATTCATGTGTAAATACTCAATCTAATATAAATGAGCATCTAAATCTATAAAGTTTAGGTCATCAGTTCCAGTTTCCAACAAACCTGTTCACATAATGTGAACGACGATCTCGTTTTTTGCCTGTGTCTATGATTGTTCGAGACGGGTGGACTTTTATCTATTTTACATAGATTATCCTATTCCGATTCGGGCGAGAATAATACAATAATGATGGCCTGTTTGTATTTCAAAACTATTTATCTTTGTATTGGCGTAAAGTTACTTATTTCTCACCCATCATTTGATACAATAGGTCCTCTGGATCTCGCTAAAGTATCTCAAAATCATTCTCAATCTTCGGGTATCATCGACGTATCAATTCTAAAGAACGTATGTTTACCGATACATTTTATGGACGTCGTCAGCGATCTCAACGCTGACAATCCCCCGGTGAAATTATTTGTGACTAGACTTTTACATCTATAATAATCTGTAACAAAAATCGTGACTAAATGAGAAAGATTTAAAGAAGGAGCTCGGATCCATGAGCTCACACCATTTACACAATGCACAATGTTGTCGTGTGTCTGGCCACTTTTGATTTGCTATAAATGAATCAAAAGTGTCCAGGCGCAGGTTCTGCTACTGTTTTTAATGCCGAACACTTGTCTGATTGCTAGTATTTGATATACAAATATTGAATGCGTATGATAGGTGATAGGCAGGGAACCTATCGATTACGAGGGGCTTGATTTATTTAAAAACACCTGGAGGACACACAGAAACATTATTTTTATTATTATACTAGCTATACGCGGTAGTTGCAATATCATGTATAAAGTGTTTGATTTTATAATCTGTGAAATTGCTAACGGGACAGACATACAAATATATTTCCTATCACCTAACAGTAATATGTAACATCTTACATCTGTGGGTGACGAGCGCGTGTCGCTTACCATCAAGTGAACGACCTACCATCTTTTCAATTTATCTCATTAAAATAAATAATTAAAGAAAAATCTTCAGTCCCAGCGATTTTCATTTGAATTACCTATTATTTAGTACTCTGTAACAACCAAGCTAGTAATGTACAAGATAACTCTACTATTGTGTATCAGTACTTTATATCATCCATCGAATGCTATTGTACGATGTCATGTAAATTGTCAATATAATTGTTTTTCTTATAATTATGTTGTTAATGTTGTATATATTTTGTCTATAGTTTGTTAGATAAAAGTCCCCGAGCTCTTTATAGCGTCTCGATTAGCATATTATATTTAACGCTCAATTATTTTAATGTTTGATAGCTAAAAACTTACCAAACCTCTTATCTTATTCATGTTTTGTCAAAATCTCGTCCCGATGATATTTGGCTATATCTTGTGATGGGACAACTTTTTCCTATCGAAAGTTGCTTGATGCGAATATTTAATAAATTTTTAATGGAATATGAAGTAAAATAGATTAATATTTTTAGGTATGTCAGTAAGTGGAGCATTGATTGTTATCTATAGTTTATTAGATAATTTGGGACCATGGTGGTTTATCCTCACTGTCATACCAATGTCTATATCCGGAGGGTTCACGGCGCTGTTCACGGGAGCATTCTGTTATTTAAGTGACGTAACTACTGTCGAAAATCGGTCATTTAGGTAAAGAAAATAAGATTTCCGCGAATGTGAGTGATGTGCCATGCTTATGCTTTTATCGATTTTTTTTTTATCGGAGTCGAAATATTAATGAGGCTTTTCATTTTAGGATGACCTTATTAGAGGCGGCTGTATCAGTCGGCAGCGTTGTTGGGTCTATGGCAAGCTCGTATGTATTGAGAGCAGTTGGGAATGTATACCTTTTACTTATAACTACTACACTGCAAGTTACTGCATACGCTTTTAGTAATGTATACTTGAAGGAGTCACTGCCAGGAGCAGTCAAGGTTTCTTTGTTATTATATATTTTTGTTTTTGATAGCCGTCTGAGGTTATTATATAAATGAAGTAATAGAGAGCATCTCAATTTAATTTTTCGTAAATATCAATAAAAACGAAGGTTATTGCGCTAATAAAATATTATATGTGTATGCGGGTGTATTAACAAAAACGATGAATTTAAAAAAGAAATCAAGAAAGCTCTCAATATAGGAAGGATACCAAACGTTTCGATTTCTAAAGTAGCAATAAAATTTATCAAGCTAAACCAGGATTTGTAGGCAGTTGTAAATCTATTATTCGACAGATTGAAATACTTCGCAATCGTTTGAAAATCGACTATAATCGAATACAAGATTGCGATTTACGATTACAAAGTACTTTAAAGTGTATTTGAATCTTTTTTTTTATTTTGGTCATGCTTTTGACAATTTTTTTACGTTCTTGTCTCATTTTTTATTTTTTTTATTGTTTAAATCCAATTATCGACTCGATATGTAACTTACATTATTACTCATACCACTCAGTATAATACTCTAATGCCAATCCTACTTGCGCCAGCTTATCAAAGATAAATTATCAGAGACCGTTAAACGGTCATATTGCTTTTATCTGTATTTCTAAACACAAATAATGCTATCAAATATACTCTTGTTATAACGAAGGAACTATCTGTTTCTCTTCTTACTACTGCATTAAGATATCCCGTTTACCAATTATAAAATGCTCTTCCATTCCAGGGCAGCCTTTCATCGGTGTTTGATTTTTCGCTAATCAAAGAGATGGTAAAGAAGTGTTTCAAGAAGAGGCCGAATCACGGCCGTGCACAAATCCTGCTGTTAACCTTTGCCAACAGCCTGTCTATATTCATTCTGTACGGCATGATGAATTTAGAGTACGACTACACAAGAACCAAACTCCATTGGGCGATTCAGCAGTACACGACGTTTTCGGCGGTGAGCACGACAATATCGTTCCTGGGATCGCTGATCGGCGTTGTTCTGGTGCAAAGATTGCTACGCGTCACCGATCTGGTTTTCTCTGCGATTGCATTCTTATCGGCCTGTGTTGAATACATCATTAGGACGTTCGCAGTCGCCAGTTGGTACATGTATTTAGGTAAGGTACTTCTTTTTTTAAATGCAGGTGGAGGCAAACGAACGGCTGTAATCGATCACCGCTATCCATAGAAATTCCCAACTACATTGCAATGCGTTGCCATCATTTGAGGTGGGAATAGGGAGGGGAAAGAGGAGGGGGTGGCCCACTGACCATCTCATTCACCCTCACGAAAAGTTCCTGCGCCCACTTGGGGCCGGTACCCCCGTTGGGAACCTATGTTCTAGAACTATTAAGATTTTTTACGTTCTGAAATGATTTGAACACTAATAACAGGTCAAGATAAGCGACATAAGGTCAAAACGGCCTAGAATGATATTATTCTCTAAATGTAAAATCTGTGCAGCTAATATAAAAAAAGCTAAAGAGCGTAAAAACTCTGGTGTATTAAAAACGATAATAGATTCACAACGACCAGTAATGTAAAATATACTAAATCAGACTAAATCAACCAACTCACGATTATAAACGAGTTTTAATGTTTTCAATTTACATACCCATGCAATACTACTGTCTAAATGTTCCACAAACGGGTTTTCTATATTTAGCTTGCCTTAACGAATGCACTTCGGACAGAGGTGTATATCTAGGCTATGTCCCCTAATTAAACACTTAAAAGTACGGGTAGGGAGGTAGGTAAAATGGAAATGGATATTTTAAATGGTCATGGAAAACAATTCCGCGAAAAAATTCATAACATAATCAAATTCATGTTTAAAGTTACTGTCACTTGATCGAGTGTTTCAATCAACATTCACGTCTATTTCTGTATTTATATTTTTAAATACACGAGTAGAGATTCCGTTTTCGCTTCCTGTTTATGAACGGAATCAGTTTTAACGAGAATTCCGATACCGCGTTATAACCTTGATTGAATTTTAGCCAACGCTTGTTTTATAACACTGTGCAATCGTTATATTTACATCCAATCAGAAATTAAAAAAATTGACGTTTCTGTACAGAATTATAATTAGCACGTTTAAATTTACGCTAAATTTGTCCGTAACTCCAATTTGCAGCTTTGCACTTTGGCAATTTAGTACTAAATCTTTCTCATCGACCCTAATAATTTGATTATGTTGCTCTCTTCATTTTCAAATATCCAAATTATGCGCGCGCATTTCAGGCGCTGGTATATCGCTGTTCAGAGGTCTGTCCTCGCCTCTGATCCGGTCTATGCTGACGAAGATGCTTCCAATGGAGGACATAGCCAAGGTTTTCGCCCTGATATGCGCCATCGAGGGCATATCCCCACTGATATCGCCGGCTATTTACAGTTCGCTATACGCTTACACCATCAATTTCTTCCCCGGGGCAATTTACGTACTTAGCAGCGGCATTATGGGTCTCTGCGTCGTTCTGTTGGGGTAAGTAAGCTCTTAATGTAATTAATAATAATAATGACATTTATTTGCTCAACAACCATTTTTTTTTCTTATTACGTTTGTGTCGATCAGCGTGGCCTTAATTTCAAAAAATAATTACTCTGAATGGTTCCATGAAAAAAAAAACTTTCTATTCTATAACTTTGAAAGTGGAATTTACCAAGTAAAAACATTCATAAAAGATTCTTTTTTTACTGTTAATATTTTTTTAAACATCACGCGGGTCGCTATTTCTCAACTTAAAATACTCGGCACTAATGTAGATTAGATAATTAAAAACTATAGGTATACCTAATTGTTGAAATAATATATTTAGAATTTAAATTATTAGTTGTATGAAGCCGTTGTCTCATGAATATTCTTGATATGGGAGGTACTATTTCGGATTTTTCGGCGGCTTCGCTCACGAACATTTCTAGTCATGTAAATTTTTCCTTTAATTTCTTTTTCTTTAATTCATACTTATACCTTATACGTTGTACATCCATGCATGAACTAAGGACAATTCAACAAACGTCCTTAGATTTAGATCTTAGTAAGGAGCCATAAGCGGAGGAAATCGAAGGATGATTGCCATCCCGTTTTCTTTTCCTATTGGCAGTGGAAATTACTTACCACTAGTTGCCTTTTTTTATAAAAACAATGTTTATCCGTAAAAGAAATAAATAAATCGATAATGCACAACTTTACGAGGAAGTATGTATGTAGAGATTGCATTATTTATAAGAAACTAATAATCAAATCCTGAATATTAAATTGGAATAAAAAGAGAATCGGAAATTCTAATTGAAATTGATTATTTTTTTAACTCCAAAATATAAATAATTGTAGTAAATACGAATGATTTAATTTTAGGGAAAAAATATACCGTAAAAACAAATTGATTAAAAATACTTATAGTTTTGGGGAGGCAGTTTTTTTCTTTAAAAAGAAAACGCTACCTCCTCAAACGGAATAGCTCGACTCACTAATTAATAATTTTGTATTTAAAAGCCAATTTTCTAAACCGTGTTTTGCCCCAAACCGGTCCATTATTGCAATCCATGAATCGCCAGATCCATATAATATCATTTTACAGAGAATGTATTGCGAACCTGTTGACCTTACACATTGCATTAAAACGAGAATCTGTTGTCGACGAGCGTTATAGTCTTTTTTTATCACAACTTGTTTATTTTTTAAACTGTCTCGACAACGACCAAACGAGTTTATCAATTTTTCTTTAATTTGAAATGTAAATGAACGTAATACAAAAATACAAGAAATATAATCTAGTCTATACATTTTTTAATTGCGGTTTTCATTTGTTATGAAAATGTAATAATAACAATAATGTCCTCCCGACTGCAACCGGTCACGGCGGCCAATCTGAAAGATATCAGCCAACTGCGTAGGATATATTATAGTGCACAAGTGTTTGCGCAGACAGGTGCACTCACTTTTCCTTTACTCATAGCCTGATGAGACGGATAACCGAAACGACCGGAGAGAGATCAGGCGCAGAGGCGGTGACATTAAACCGACCTCATAAAAACGGCTCCGCTAAAACATCGTTAGGTGGCGTGGACAAGAAGCCGGGACCGACTTTTTACATGGCCATCCGACGCATGGATTACTCCACAGGCAATCGGATGATCTGCCCCTAATATCCTAACCAAACTAAGAAACAAAAACACAAAAATATAGCCCTCCGTGGGATTAGAACCCACGACTAATGAAATAATAATACGAATAATGAAATAAGAAAACATAAACGATAAATGTATGTAATGTTATGCTATAAAAATGTAATACTACATTAACGATAATGGCGTTAATCAGTACAACGATGTTGCTTACAAAACTCGCAATTAATTATTAAAATTATCTAACTTATTTATATATAATAGTATATCACTTTACATGTGTTATCCGATATCGACACAACAGTACGTAGTAAAGAGCAAAATGACAAATGTTTCGTATTACTTAAATTTTTAATACTTATGCTGGCCAGAGATAAAATGTATAGGAGGTAAAGCCGATTTGTATTTTATTCATAGTAAGCACAAAGTTTATATCTGTAGAGTTGAACGTGGAATGTGGATAAAGTTATGGACCAAAAATAGAGTTGAAAACAAGTTTATTCAATATTTCCTTATTTCACCTTTACAGTACTATATTTCTTGTTACGCTTGACCGCTTTTAGACAGTTTACATTCTTTGCATTTATTTATTTACTCAGGAATCCGATGATTTAAAATGAACATGTTTTATCGTCTACTTACCTAATTAAAATCAGATGCATTTTAATCGAAGTATCTACTTATATGATGTGCCATTGACCTATCATTTTGGCGACCAAGAAAAAAAAATATGATTAAACCTTTTACAAGTGATTTAATTTGCATTCCTTTTTGAATCACCTTTGTATGAAATAACTCCCATAAAAATCCAACAGCTTTTATCTTTGTAAAATGTAATAAAAAGTTTTTATGTTTTATATGGTAATTTGTCTATAGAAAACTTAAGAGATTCGTGCGGTTTTCATCTCTTTGTTCTCCAATTTACATTTAAAATGAGTACATTTAAATATTAATACTTGATACATTTAAATATTAGCTGACTAATTAATATTGATATCGGATCAATAGTTTTTGGGTTTTTTGACATAAAAAATTTAAACCGGTTATCAGTTCAAGAAACAGCTATACATCGATTTAAGTTTTATTGTTATTCTCAAGTATTGAAGTAACAAACGTACTGACACATTTCGTGGCTCTACTACCTTGCGGTAGTAGAACCACGCAGCTGCTCCCGCTGCTGAAAGGGCCGGCTCGAACCAGATAAGTACCACGACCTCACAGAAAATCGGCGTGGAAGGGTTTTTTCTTCCGTGTTTCGTCCGGTGAGTGAGGTAGCTGGTGGCCCATCTCCTCCTCCTCCC
The DNA here is from genome assembly GCA_018247955.1 of Eurytides marcellus marcellus. Classification (NCBI taxonomy): domain Eukaryota; kingdom Metazoa; phylum Arthropoda; class Insecta; order Lepidoptera; family Papilionidae; genus Eurytides; species Eurytides marcellus. The sequence continues at coordinate 3,656 of DWHQ01000203.1, read as the reverse complement.
CCTATTCTTACCCTCTCCTTCCTTTCTTTCTTCCTCCCCTCCCCTTACTCACTATCTCCACTCCTCCCTTCCTCTACAAAAATTCCCCTCCTTAAAGACTGGCAACGTATTTGCAAGTTCTGTAATGTTGCAAATGTCCATGGGCCGCGGTTACCACTTACCATCAGGTGAGCCGCTTGCTCATTTGTCAATCTACTCCATAAATAAAATATACAGTATTATCTAAACCAAAAAACGTAGTTAGTGGTGGATGTCTCAAAAACAACTGAACCTATTGAGATCAGACAAAATTTAATTGTTATTAAAATAAAAAATAAAAAACAAGTACGCATCGATATACCTTTTATAGAAACATGTTCGGATGTTCTTAAGGTTTTAAGTAACACGCATAAAGATACCCCCTCTACAATTTTATAATAGCATAGAGGATGTATTGTTCCTGAAATATACGCACTTCTTTAATCCATGCCTCTATAAATTATGACGCGTACATATCGCTGCATCCACCAGCAAACTTTTGGAGGTTACAGATGATTGATTTGGTCGAAAAATAAGCGAATATGTCCACCCAATTAACGTACCTAAAAACAGACCTAAGACGTGGACCGGGCCATGCCTTGAATAATGAAACAAAAATATCCCTTACTTAATTCTTCCTAACATTGTACCTGAAAATGTGTTTCTTGTGTCGTTGGTTTGTTCTTCTGTTTCGCAATAACGGCGTGATACATTGGTATTGATTTAGCATAGGTATTGTTTTCGGAAGAGTGGCTACTTTTTATCTCGAAAATATGTCAAAAAACGAGTTAATGACTCGAAATGAAATTTTACGAGAACGAAGCCGTAGATCAATTATCAGACTAGACGTAAATCATTACTTCATTACAATCAAAAAGGAAATAATTACTTCTTACCACATTCTCGTTACAGGTTCGTGCAATATTTTATTTGGCAAGGAAGATCTCAAGGAAATTTCCAGCAATTGGAAGAAGAAGACTCGTCATCTTAATTAATTATTATGTAATTAGTAAGTTATAAACAATGGTGCTGTATTGTCGTGTAATATTTAAAACGTAATCTTGTCCGATTCTCACAAACAGTAGAATTACGTATTCTTTTATGTTAAGGGTTTTTTATTATATTACGTTAGAATCACAAAAAAATCGATGAAAATAATGACGCAAATACAATTAATACTCCTATTGTTGCTAGAGGAAGACAATTTATAATTTTCTCTTGGCGACTACAGCGATTCGATTTTTTTAGTTTATGATATGTTACCATATACTTTAATAATATATTATCCACAATGTGTTTTTTTCTATTCTGAGATATATCAATGAAATATAAATGTTAAAATGAAAATTATATCATATGTTGATATAAAAGATTAAATGAAGTTACAGTAGTTATTATAGTTTAGTATAGTAGTATATAGTATGTTCGAGGACTGTTGGATAAGTACCCGTTTTCTAAATGTATTGATATCACTGGTCGAAAATATGTATACTACCGTTTTAGGCCATTTTTAGGAGGCAGAATAATTTAAAAAAAAATACAGCTTTCTTTTGTTTTTTATCATTTGACAGGGATTCAGTGAAAGCGTGAACAGTAACGGTCTTTAATTCGATTTCTGTTTTTGGAAGGAAACACATGTGATGAAATTAAAGTAAGAATACACGCGACAACCATCAGATATTGGTTTAATGAATTTAAGCGGGGGAGACCAACCGCCTTGGATGAGGATCGCCCAGGCCGCCCCATTGAAGTGACTGCAGAGGATATGTTTAAGTAAATTGAAAATATCGTTTTATTCGACCGCTGAATTAAAACTTTGATGCTCTTAACGTTTACAAAATATATTGGAAAAAAGTTGGGTATGAAGAAATTATCGGCGAGATGGTTGCCGCGATTACTCACGGAGAAACAAAAACGGAATCGACTGTTTACTTCGGAGCAGTTTTTGGTCGTGTTGAAACGTAACTCGAAGATGTTTCTGCGTCTTTACATAGGCGAAACGTGGTTTCACCGCTACACCCCGAAAGTGAAAGAACTTGAATGTGCAGTGGATTTTATCGGGCTAACTTGCCCTAAAGAAAGCAAAAACCGTCGCATCGGCCGGAAAGGTCTTGGCAACAGGTTTTTGGGACTTGCAGAGCATTATTTATATTGACTAGTTCTAAAAAGGGAAAACGATAACAGGGCAGTACTATGCCAAATTATTAGATGTATTTGTTGAAGGACAAACGACCCCAATTAAAGAAGATAAAAGTACTTTTTCATCACTACAACACACCAGCTCTTAGAGTTGTTGCGGCAAAATTAACACAGTTACGCTATGAACTGCTAATAGAGTAAAAAGTGTAGAAAAATAATTGTTTTGTTTTCCATAAACGGGTACTTATCAAACGAGTAAGTCCTCATATATCGTATGGTTAAGAACCAATTACTCACGCGCAGCGATGAAAGTTCAGAATGTGATGTTTTATGTGATAATAATAAAATTCACGCGTTACTTACTACAATTTTTACATTTATAATAAAATATTACTAAAATCTATGTATTTTACTCCAGACCTTTAACATAAATCCTAAGGCTAATTAACATTAAATCCTAAGGCATAGTTTTTAGTCGACCTTTCACCGTTTTGGATTCCAAATGAAAAGAAACCTGTTTTGGCCACAAAGAGCAACTGAATCGTCTAGCTGTATTTAATTCATGTTAGCCCTGTATCCGGTTTCTATTTATTTTTCTTAATACGGTATCTAAGTCGGGTGGCGTTAAAAGAACTGTAGTCGCAGTCAAGTTTTGGAAGACTAATTAGTCTTTCGCAGACTAGACTTTTCAAATTCATACCATAATCATTCCTCCTAAATTTAGATTTCACGAATCGACTTCACTTAATTTACGCGCTACTCATATCTCGAGCATTTTTACTTTTTCAAGTGAGTTAAAATTGTTTTGTCACTTACACACAAAGCCCGTCGCTAATTCGGAGTTGGGTTGCAATGGATTCGCTTTCATGATCACCTTTAAATTTTCGTTATCAACTATGGTCTCTCGCCGTCTACGGGGTTTGTTCTGTAGGTCAAAATTTGTGGAACAAAAACAGAGCTTTCTTTTACAGTAGCTTTTCCATACACGGTCTTATGGTATATTACAACTATTGCAGGTATCGAAAGACAGGTAGGGATATGGAAAAGTGTCACCAGTGCTCTAGGCGGTCTATTCGGCGGAATAGAATATTTAGGCGGAAATATTTGCGGTCAAAACTCTAATCTACGAAGTTGCCGTGACCTGACTGTGACGTGTGACATCATTTCTAGAATCTTAGTTTCTGTCCTCTAATGACTGTTTATACAATATTTTAAACGAGTTTTTCAAATTAAAAAATATCTCTTACATAATAGTCGATTAAAGTTTAAAATCCAAAATATTAAACTTTTTTAAATTTTAGTATTATGTTTTTATTAATTTTATGTTAGGTTAGGTACTTTATAATTTATTATGTTTTATTTATTTGAGTTTGTATTTAACATGTTTTATTACAATTTTGTAATGCATGATTTAAAAGTAAAAAAAAAATGAGGGGGCAATGCGACGCCCTGATTGGCTGACGGGTTCGCACCTGATTGGTCGGCCGTTTCGCGCGTAA
>DWHQ01000202.1:0-16442 GCA_018247955.1 Eurytides marcellus marcellus | reverse complement strand
ATCTTGTATTATAAGGGCGTTTAACATACACAAATTTCACACGGAAAAACGCCCAGATCCGAAACAATCATCTGTAGTTCGTACAAATATTTGTCCCACCACTTTGGGAATCGAACCCACGACCTACGACGCCGTAGCCAATAGCTTAGCATCTGCGCCAAACGGTCATCATTATGTGACTGGTTAGTAAAAATTAAATTATTTGCCAAAAATAAGAGTTTCAGTGTTGCAGGTATTGAGAACTGCCTAACGTCAAAAGTTATTTATTCAAATGGCAATCGTTTTGCATACATTTGAGCCAGGTTTTAATTCGCGGATTTTATAATTGTCCGTGGTAACTTAAAACACATTTTGCGCAGACTATTGTTTCCGCAATTAAACAGTGATATACGTGAGTTTTATCGAGAATGTTTAGCAAGGTGCTGGAGGAATCAATGAGTATCGATAGAGCACTTTGTTATAAATATGTTAATAATAGTCAAAAACGATTTTACTATTATAGGAAAAGTTAATAAGTAAATTGAGGCCAACGATTATTTGCGCATTGATATTAATAGAACGAAATTTGGAGAGAAAAAAACATTAATAAATCAAAACATTGTGAAAATCCTTTATTAAACAAACATAACGAACGTACTAGCTTCTGAGTAAATTAAAGTAGCAAATATGTTATCAATGCAATAACATCTAATAAATACCTATATTACCAATGGCTATAATATCTAATAAAATTTATGTACAGATTATATCTTTTTTTTTCATGCCCGATGTTTAAAATATGGCAGAGCGTTCAAGCTCAAAGGTCAATATTCACTTAACAGAAGCAACATTTGACACACTCCATTTATATTCAGAAATTAATAAAACATTATATCTGGATTAAACAAAACGTTATGTTCCGTTACAAGATTTGCAGGTAAATATTTTCTAGAACCACCCAAGAGCGCGCCTATTTATTAAATGGGGAAACGAAACCGTTATTTAGAACAAAATTCAGGTTAGCTTTGCCCGCTTTGTTTCTGTACAGAATTGCACAACTGAAAACTAGTTTTGGTGAGGTTAGGGATAATATTTTATGAATAAAATCTTATAATAAACACGAGTGAAATTTCAAGGAAACACGTTGAATAATGTAATACTACTATGTATATATGAATCGTGATTAGCAACCAACCTAGTGATATACAAATCGAAGGTCGTAAGTTCGAATTCCGCGATGGACAGTTACTCTGTTATGGTAAATAATTCGGTTAGGGCTTTATAAGCTTCTATACCCTCCCTATAAGGTGCTGTATAATTTTAAAACGTAAGGGGCACAAAAGTTTCGATGTAAAGTCTCGTGGACGATCGGTAAAATCTCGTGGACAATGGTGATCTGCTACAAAAATTTAAGTAACACAAAACTTGTTCCCGTCTAGGCAGTTTACATTCGTATTTAAATGCGTCCAAATCTTGCTCTATGCCTAAACAATTAATTACTAAGCGCACTTCGAATCCGACGACATGACTCAGAAACACAGGTACGTTGGCACCGTTCCACGATGCAGCGACAATGACAGTTATATAAGAGAGGAATCCCAAAGTGTTATTCATACAGAGCATTCAATGTACGGAGTGTTATATAAACGTTCAATTTTATTTCATCTCCACATCGAACAGCTCGCATCGCATAATAAATGCAGCGTTACACGGCGTATGCTCCGATGGATTGTAGACCGCCATTGTTCGACAACAGACGGGAACAATTCGCATGTGACAAGGGACCTATTAATATTAACACACGATTAAGTCCCTCGTCGTTATAATTTCTAGAGGGAACGTGGAGCCTGTGTGGGATGATTACTTAATTTGTAACCCTGTGCCTAAATCCCGGCACAATCACAAAGCAAATCGAAGAGCGGAGTTAAGATACAAACAGCCAGTTTAGAACTATAGGCAAATAAGTAACCTTTTCTACAAATAACCCTGGCAGGAGAACGCATGTAAAAAGTATCTATACATTGCATTACATCTAGTTCTTTTCTTGTTTCGAACCTAGTTCTTATTAAGTACCTAAAATTAAAAGGGAAACATCAACCTAATAATCGTCCCACTATTTGACCTTGACACGAAGTCAATTAATAAATGTAAACTTCTCTTGTTTTTTACTATTCTCATTTTCAAATTCTATATCGAAAAAAAATGAAATGAAATGAGATTTAATTTCAAAAATATTTATACTGAAAAAGGACTTGTTGTCCGGACGACTCTATCCCTTTCTTTACGTGAAAAGGTGTAGTTATGACGTAGTTAGAGAGAGATAGAAGAGAGACTAATGCGCAATGGATCTGCATTAGTACCAGCACAATCCGTAAAAGATTCCGAACTTCTTTGCCATGCGTAGTGTGGTAACCGAAGAGGTATGACTTCTTAGAACGACATATTCATTCCACCGGGAGATACGGTATTTGTTAGACATTTCATCTGTATATCGAAAAAGTTCTTCTACACATATCGAACTTGGGCTACTTATCTCTCCTTTGCGAATTGTTGGGTTTTTATTTCACGCAGAAAGGCAACTTGGGATTCATAGATTTTTTGGCACAAAACAAGTATGTATGAAGGAAATTGACAAAGGTTACTTACGAAAAATATCACCACGCTAAAACGTTTAAATGTGGTAAAATGCAATTCTGATATACAAAATGCAATTATTCGCATCGAAAAAACACATGTGGTGATTCAACGCAATATAATGCTTAAAGTACAACGTGACTTACGTCATCAAATAATACTGGTCTCGTTTATAAAGAGCCGTATGCAGTTGTTCGAATCTTAATGAATGTGCAAATGTGGAAATATGTGTTATAAAAGGCAAAACATTAAAATATGTATTAGGATTGGTCTGGCAAATATTAATAGATTTATTATGATCCCTTCTGATGGTATAATTTTCGAAGTGATTCGGATACAATTACAATATTTGAGACTGAGTGTAAGATAACTTACTTTTTATCGAGGAGCGATGTCAAAAAACAGAATAAAATATACGAAATAAAAATCGACGCAAAAGGAACGGCAGGCGGAACATAATAAGTTCGTTTTAAAATATTAATTATTCTCTAATTACATATTTTTTTCCTTTTTATATTTATATAGCATATATTCGTATAGTATACGAGAAATTTGTCACGATAATTTTACAATCTACTCAAATATAAATATAAACATAGAAACACTCTTTTATTTTACTCTGATCAAATGTGTGTTTACTCTCTAAACTCGTTTGTGGAACACTTATTACATTATATTAAAGCTTAACATATTGTAAATGTAATTTAAAATAGCAACTGTTGAGTTTCGAACTGCATTCCGAACCGGAAGTAGCTTCCTAACGAACAAAATCTGAGAATAACGATTCAAAAATGCTTGTAAAGGCCTATTTGAATAAATATATTATGACTTAAGTTGATTTAACAGTCTGCCTTGGATAGAAACATAGCAAATATTTTACCGCCAATCAACCATGTCTGGCACATGTAACTGTACATTAATGTAAATCCAGTTTGAAGGGCAAGTAATATTGTAACATCACAAAACAATTTTGGTACTGTTTTTGTTATTCAACACAGAATAAGTTAGGATAGGATCTTCGTTCTAACCAGGTATTTCGTGACCGTTTTAGATAATAGCCAGTGGACAAGTGGATATAAAGTAAATTGGCGTAGCCGGACAAATTCCTCGCGGGAGATTTGAATTCAAATTCGCCGCTTCTACCTATACAATAATAACATACGATTACACTCGTTTAACGCCAGCCTTCGTCCTCCAACAGATTGGATGTGATTTTAATTAACACCGATTGTCCAGGGCAAGTGCACCGAAATGAATGGCCCTCGCCGGTGACCGAACATACAGGGCGGACTAATTAACTCCGCGGGACGCAATTAATGCATGCATATACGTCACATTACTTGTAAACGACACATGTGTGATAACAACAATTGAATTGCAATCGATTTTACGCACCTCCATAACGCACTAACGGCTTCTTACTCGTACATTCATTTGTAGTATCGTATTAAAAAAGTGATAGATTATTTTTTTCTAAAAGCTGTATAGAATCTTTTTAAGTTTTTATCACTCGGATACAAAAGAAAAAAAAATCATTATAGTACGTAATTATCTTTCAAACCAACTTAGCTATTTCGCAGTTTGCTTACACCCCAGTCTCGCATACGACTATATTATTCAAATGTTCAACCGGCATCTGAATTATTAATAAACAGATCAAAGGCTCCTTTCGCGTCTGATCATCGCACAACTCAATACAAAGCGAGTTCACTGCTCACACTTTGAAATACAATGAATGTGGCAACAACTGACTAGGTATAATCTTGCGATAACGGTCCATAATACTCATACGACAAAGGCGTTATTGCCTTACCTATACTGCGGAGTTGCCGACTTCACACACGTAAGGCCGAGATATCAATAATCTGAGAATAGATGTAAACGTGTCACACGATGTACCCAGTTCTCGGAGTAATATTCTAGAAAATAAGATCACTTATAGTTTTTAAAAATTTATTCAACATTCGGTACAGAGAAAATTAGCAGCCATGCAGTAAATGGTTGCAACGAAAATTAGTGGGACAACCATAATATTACACATTATTAGCGTAATACATAACAATAAGAACTGCATTTTACTACGTAAAATTATATCTTTTCTTAAAGTATAAATATTAGAGTTAATATACTTGATTATATAATATTTTAATATATTTCCTGTGATTTTGATTTTATGTTATCTCGTTACAAGTTTACTTAGTTCTTCTCATAAAAACTCTAAATGGTTACCACTTAAAAATATATATAAATATCAAACTATTCCATAAACAAACACTTTTTACACTGTCCGTCTGGTTAAATTTCAGCAATGCTTTTGAACTCGAAACGTCAAATTTAAAAGTAAATAGGCACTGTTTGGAATTTCAAACGAGGTGTTTGATTTTAAGCCGTAAAAAATGTCTGCCGACGGCCTGAATAAGTCGGCAATATCCTTTGCATTTCGTAAAGGTTTCTCGCAAAAACTGGTATTAATCAGCCCCCCGGGGCGCACAATAAAAGAGATTCCATATCTCAGGAACGGATTCACTCCTTGCTACAAACTGGTAAAAAAAGCTTATACCATTCGTATATACTTTTCAAATATTCTATTACAATAATATTATAACGTGAATCAAAAATATAAAGACGTACTAGCAAACAAATGTTTATATTATGATTGAACTTTTATTGGCGGTATTGTTTGTTGATGCCTACTAACTTCACATTGTAAAATATTTAATGCATCTCTATTATTTGTATACATTAACATTTATTCCAATTTCATTTCCGAACATATTTATAATTTATAGTCCTGCCCTAATATTGTATACATAATACAGTTCATCATAAATCCATGGTTTAACCTATCATCCATAGTTCAAAAACATTGCTAAATTATAAACAATTGATACCAATTGTTTAAGGTCGCATTCTTATATTAAAATACGAATAATATTTTCATCTTCTCAAGAATTAAAGCCAAACGCTTATATTAAACTGGATCAAAACCTTCTAACAAAAATACATGTTTATATCAAATACCTTATAATCAGAGAATAAACATTTGAGATTTATTTGCTTTAATCTTTTGTATATGCTATAATTCTTTAACATTGCGGTAGTGGCGATAAGAAATACAGAAAAAATACGATTAAATTGACGTACAAACTATATCACACCTTGTCACTGCAGTACAGGTAAATGGATCGGAACAGAAATCAAAAATTAACTTTGGTACGTTATCTAGCCTAGGTAGGCCTTGGATTGTGAACAGTCTTTGTAAAAAAAAAAAAATGATTTTAGACCAGGTTAATCGATCGAATCTCGAAAATTAAATATGTGTTTAATGCACAACGCCAAAGTAAAACGTCCTCAAAGGTTCCTAATAAATAATATAGGTATAGAAGATAATTAAACATTTTAAAATATTTTTAAAAGTGAGTATAAGTGTAAAATCTTTATTTAAAAACTTAAAACTTATTTCAAGAACCTGTGTGCAAAACACGTAATAACTTTAAAAATTTAAGAAACTTCGGCTTTAAATATATCGTCTAAAGCCATATTTATGTTTTTCTTATTTCCTGGCTTCGACTTATGAACAAACTACTAAAACTACTAAAAACACATTTTATTTGGTCTTTTTTTATGTTTCCCTCTTCCAGTTTCTATTACCACTTGACCAATGATTAACAATGAAATTCACTAATCATATTTGAACGATATATTCATGTAAAATTTGTATTTTTTTTAAAATCAATGACGATGTATATATATGATAGTAGAAGCTAAGTAGTGTTAGGAACTAGATTCCTCTAGTTCCTAACACTACTTAGCCACGAAATTCCTTTTCTTAATAAGGTGACGGAAAATACGAACCATGCGCCTGATAATAAGCAACAAGGTTACCCATGACAAGTCAGTGCCACACAGAATCTCAATCAAGACCTGCGCTGCACTTGGCAACCCAAGATTTAAGATGCCATTCCTAGTATTCTTCTCGCTTAGGCTCCGGGGCTCTCTAGGGTTCTTTCACTAGTAATAGAGCATAGGACCCTGCCCTTCAAACCGGAACACAGTAGTGCTTACACATTACTGCTTGGCGTTAGTATGTAATATGCAATGGTACCATCCCGGTCCTACCACTTAGAATCTATACCGTGACTTTCATATTTTGGGATGAAAACTAAAATCAAATCCATGAAGCGGGCTCTACAAGAGTATATACCAGAGATTCCCAAAGTTGTCTACGTGGACCCCGGAGGTCCACGATAGACCCGGCATGTGATTTTAGATGTAATATTGAGTATTATTTATTTTTTTTATTTATTCTTTATTGCAAATACCTTTAACAAAAAGGATTACAAACGGCGGACTGAAAGCCTTAAGGCATTCTCGCCCAGTCAACCGGGGGCGTGGGGATAAAATAGTGGTAGGTGCAACAACTTTAACAAAATTATTAACAATTAAAAATCTATCTATATATAACTATATAAATATATGTCCATAAATAAATGTTCACATGTTTTGACGAGTTTTGGGAATATGGTTGAAATGTAGTAGCAGGGGGTTCATCTAAATATTTTGGAATTGCTCTACGAGAAAAATTGTTTGGGAATCTCTGATATCTAATATAGTATGCTGCTATTAATATTGTGTTCATTACTTTGTAGACATGTTTTAAAAACAATAAAGCATTATTATTATTAAATTATAGTATACAGAGTGGTTGTACTTTTTAAATACTCAAAAACGTTTCTCATTTCTTTACAAAATATTTAAAAACGTTTTTTATTTGACGACACAGCGTATAAAATTTCAGCGGGTCTTTATAGATAACGTGAAAACAAGCGCACCGATCACTCGACCCGCATTGCAGCTTTGTGCCCGTGGCAAGTGTGGCGCGTTTTAAGTTTGTTTCGCACAAAAAAAAAGCAAATAAAACCGTATAGAAATCGCTCCACCATTCAACTTTGCGCTTTAAAAGTCCCGCATCGACGCCTGATTACAACGTACTTTGATGTTTATATAAAAACATACATTCTTTACTCAACCGCAATACACACATAATGTTCGCTAAAGGACCTCTTTAATAATGAAGCTTCTCTATATAATAAGAGAAAACAGACCATAATTAATAAACTCCAACGATGTTGCGCAGTATATAACTTTTTAACGACCAAATTTAAATCGCGGAGTTTCATTGTTAGAATTTAGCGTTAACTACGCTAAATTATTACATACTCTTTGATCTCTCTTTTGTAAAAAAAAAGCAAAACAAAGTGCTTAAATATTTATTTATATATGTAATCTGTAAGGCTTAGTTTTTTATATATTTACTTATAGCTACTTATTTTATATTTACTTCTTCGAGGAGTGACAGAGAAAACGTAATCAACGTAGAGTAACAAATATAGAGGTGTTGAGCAAGTTAAAGACGTTTAATGATTTTTTTATGGAGAAGGAGGCAAACGAGCAAGTCGCCGCCAACTACCAACTGATGGTAAGTAATCATCGCTACCCACGGACATTCACAACATCAAAGAAATTGAGAATATGTTATATATAGAATATGAGAGTATGTTGCCAGCATTAAAGGTGAGAATATGGAGGAGGGAGGGAGAGGAATTAGGAGAGGTAGGAAGAGGTAGGGAGAGAGGGCTCTTCCAGTGTAGAAAAATTATATTGTTATTATTATTACTTACATAATATTAAGTTCTAAATCAAGGCAAAAAAGTATTCGAATTAATCTCAAAGCTACATGCTAGAATCAATTTCATTCAAAAAACAATTGACAGTATGTCGACAGATCCAAAAAAAATGGAAATAAAAAGGAAGTAAGTAGAAATTTTAAAACATGATTTTTTTTAATTCATTAATTCACTAGTCATCGCCAGACTAAACGAATGAAGTGCGCAAAAGCGGGCTTCATGCCAGCTGGCATTATATTTCTGTCAACTCACGATGTATGATGTGGTAAAAACTGTACAAATATAGCAAACAATCGTACGTATAACACGTAATAAAAAAGCTTTAGCCCCCTTTTAAAGGCTATAGCGCGCAAGGAATAAGGTGAAATTTCACAGATTGTGGTTTAACTAAGAAACATACAGAATAAGATAAAAGAAAGCGTTCATTATTTATGTTACTATAAAGGAAAAACACATCATTTTTAAACCATTTATGTCACATTCAAAAATTATATATCTAAACCCTTTGAACCAATTTCTGCTATTTAACCAGTATGTAATAATAATCTTTGACTGTACACAAGCTATACATGAAGTGGTCACCGCATCTAAAAATTGTCAAACTTGACAATCTATTGTCTGTGATAAATACATTATAGCACGTCATAAACAATATTCATAGGTTCGAGTAAAAATCACAAAAAATCAAAACTCATTTAGAGCTCCTTACCCAATATTAAATATTTTATCAGTAATAAATATAATCAAAAGCTGTTGAACACAAAAGGGTATTGGGTATTTTAAATTTCAATAAAAATATAAGGGAAAAAAGTATACGATTTTTGCTCCTCGATCCTACAAGCGCAGTTTTTAATATACTAAATGGGTTTCCTCCATATTATTTATGGATACAAGAATTCTGTGTAATAACTTGCTACGCGATAACTTCACAATAAATATTGATAACAATAAAGACCATCAAAAAACCATAAAAGCAGAATGTTTTACAGAGTCATTAATATTTCACTAAAATTTTACCTAAACAAAAAAATACACTGTATAAAGAGTGGATTCACGTACACTATGAGTTCACGTTGATTCCCTTCGTGATTTGGTGGTATGGATGTGAATCCCGTGGTACAAAGTAACTTTGTGTCAAACCTTCTGAGATGGGTTAAAGCTGATCGACCGATTGCCTGATACACGAGATGAACCATATGGTCGGACGGGTCGGAACGCCATCTAGCGATGGCTTGTATTTACTAGGAATAGTATTTACTAGGAAGTCAGATTAATGTCACTACCTTTATGCCTAATCTCTTTCCGATCGTGCCGGGTATCCGTCATATTGGGTTATGAAAGCAAAGAAACGGAGTGTGCATCCGTGTCTGCGTTGCTGCTTTGACCAAAATCAATCGGAACTGCATTATAATCATTAAACCTTAAGTTCATCACAAATGTTTTAAATGCGATAGTGGAACTTACAAAGCTCTCATGAATTATAAACATCATAACCTTGAAAAAAATATATATTATTATCTATTATTTCATTGTTATCTGCAATATCTAATGATACTATCGCATCATGTCATTTATCAATTTTCATTTAAATCCACAAAAAGTTACAACCCGTGTCTTTAGTATGGATCAAAGTAATTATTTGCTAAGTTGAAACTTTTATCGCTGCTTTAGTTGCTTGTTTATGTGGCTATAAAAGTATATAAATTCGGCTTAATATATAACGTCTGGTGTCATTAAATCATTATTCTATCAAATAATTCAACGGTTGAATGTGTCACGGCCTTCATCACCTCCGGAGTGCCATCGCAGCTCTCATCAAAAAGTTTCCCAACAACCTTCAAACTGATACGACAGGGAGGGACGCATACAAAATTATTTCCTTAATACGCCTATTTACATTACAACATCGTCAACTGACGCCCCTCTATGCATGTCGACGTGTAATTTAAGTTTTTCGCGTCCGAACACCTGAGTATATTATAGTCAGCCGAGAGTCCCATAGACGCTACGGGCCCCAAACGTGTCATGAATTTAATAGAGGAATGTCGCGTTGGACTCCCGTCCGCCCACTCACGGACGGAAGCGATTTACTCCATATTATTCTCTCCCAGTCCCTTGAATAACCTTGTCGTAATTGTTTCCATGCAAACGAACAATGCATCTAACGCCTTTCGACATAAGGTCTGTATTACAACGACACGATGGGTGAATTTGGTGTGTCGCAACGTCGGGAATTGGCAATAATTACTTAGCGTTCAAAGTCCTTCACTAACTGTAACGATAGTATCCTACGTTCCAATTGCAGAAGTAAAAAGCCGATAGACAGATAGATTGGTAGATAAATATCGCCAGATTGTGTAACAGAGGAAAAAACTTATACTGTACTTTAACGGTTTAAAGTATTATAAGATTCCTTTAAAAATACGTTATCGAACTATTACATCTTTTAAACTACAACTTTACGAAATCCATTAAAAAAGCTATATAACTTTTTAATTATAACATTATCACGCATATTTACGTTTTCCTAATCGTTTATCATCGACTTTATATAATTTTTTTTAAAGACACGATGGAAATTAAAAACTAAATTAGGAGTAATGATCACCAATATTTTTTTTAGGAAATTTAATAATGATACGAGCAACTTGCGCGCCTGGTTACAGACATATATATATTCCTATAATAACGCTGTGCTTATAAATAATTGCTTGAGTTGAAAATGTTTACTGCGGCGTGAATTGGGAGTGCTTAAGCATATATTATTCACTATATTGTTGGTTAATTGTTTGTCTTTCTTCTATCAGCCACTAGTCAGACGTCACAGTCACAAACCACGCCTCTACCGCAATGACATTGATGTTGAAAACTCGACCGGCCATTGCCATTGGAACTTAGTATTTTAGTTTCATTAAATTACATTTTAAAGATGGTTTCGACATTTATTCAGTTCTTTTATTATACTATTAGATTTTTCTCGATCGATTCGATCGAGTAAATAATAGAAAAACGAACGGTAGCACGAGTCAACAATGAAATTAGGACGTCTGACAGCTCTGTATCGTGGCCGTTTAACAATATGTATCTTTTTTATTGTTTATTTCGCGCAAAATACAATATTAGTACAATTACAAAAAAAAAAACAATATTTTATCTATCCATATTATTGTTCTATGAAGGTTTGTTTGGGATATTGGAAAACTACACTGATATATTACTACTAAATATACACAGTAGACTAAAATGTAAAATTCAATGCGGAAGTTCTTGATTTAACTCGTTCAACTTTCAACTGACTCAAAACCCTTTTCGTTATTTCCTATCGTTACTACATTGTTTCAATTTATTACCGTGTTTAAATTCTCCACAGTTTCAATCAATGTAAAGAAAAACCTCTCTCTATTTTAAAATTGGTCGCTTCAAATAGCCCTGATTTAGATCTAACCGCGTGATAGTCGTTCCATTACTCTAAAACAACTGGAGTCGGGTTAACTTCACGTGTTTAATCGTAAACTCGAGTTATTTATTCGAAACGACACTTTAATAGTGCACTTTGTAGGCCATTTTTAGTTAGAGTTGCTATAAATTTTATAAATAATAGAGTAAAGCACGTTCAATGGAGCGAATCCGATCAGGATTTGAAATTCAATGTAACTATTATAACAATATATGGACTTATGAGCAAGTTTGATAGAATTTAAAAACCGTTGGAAACATTGAATAACAAAAATAATAATTAATGGAATTTCTGTATTTTAAAGTAGGAATATTTAAAGAAGAGAAAAATAGAGTTTACGTTTACGTTTACAAATAAAGAAAAAAAAATTAGAAATAGCACTATCAGCATTTAACTTGACAAACCTACAAACCAAGTCATCCACTAAACGTAGGACAATGGTGATGGATTGTCTACTTCCGCTGCATTTATATATGAAAAATACAAGTCAACGAACTTTATTAGTAATATGAGACTACGAGACTTTGTGCTAGAAAAATACATAAATCTATAAAATGATGGAAATATAAATCGTATTTCCTGCTGGAGATATAAAGCAACTTCGAAAAGAGAAAGAAAAGGAAAAACCTCGGAAGAATAAATTGTAAAAAATCTACCATATCTTCGTCGATAGGTATAAGAAAGTTATAAATGAATATTAAAGAGGTTTGTGCTGTTCATGATCTAGATTTTTCTTATTTCTGTTATTGTCCAAAACGAAAACGGATTCGTGCCAAAGACGTAAATATTAAACCCAATGACTAAATAAGACAAGTACACACATTCTGAATAATTGATTCGATAGCAAAGCATTGTTAAAATTATATTACAATCTGTAATTTTTTATCTTACTGAATTTTGCCACATAATGGTAAAAGACAAGTATAAAATGTTGCAATAAAATATCATTCGGTTTATTGTGGAAAGAAACATATGCCAAATAACTTTTGCTATACGATATAATTTATCATGAAGTGGGAAATAGTATAAATAAATCTTAAGTAGAAGACTGTTTAGATACATTAACATATTAATTTTCGTAAAAAAAATGTGACTCTTATTGTCAAATACATACATTTTTATTACAACGCACTCTGCGTCACCCTAGTACCACCCCAAGGGTATACAAAAGAATCAATATGAAAAAATCCATCAAACTTCAAATAAAACTTTCAGTCTCGAAACTTCGCACTCACTACGAGCAAGGGTCGATGGTTGAAGCCACTCTTAGTAAGCCATACAAATCCAAAGCAGTTTCATCAGAACTTCAGTGACTGTAGTAAATATCGATTGGTGTGAACGACCTTTGAGTTAAAAAAAATGCGCTGTGCATATTGAACGTTCCACTCCTTGAGTTACTTAAAGATATGGATCTCTCCGGTGACCTTCAAAGAGGCCTCAGCTCAAAGCTGAATGTTGATCGTAGACAACGCGTCAGACATTTCATTATCGACGACTTTAACATGTACCACAATTTTTTCAAATACGTGAAGCGATCGAATAAGATATTTAATAATTTCATTTAATATTTATATTCTTTCAGCGTATTAGTAATCAATCAATATATATACAGAATAGTAATATATGTATAATTCAATGGAATATTAAAATTTTCAAGCAGCACACTGCCTCTACATAAAACTATATCTTCGTATCTTCTGGTTATAAATCGAGTGCACGAATAAAATTTATCATCCGACACTTCTCGTATGAATAGCGACTGAACGACTCTAAGAATATTTTAAAGACCCTTAAAAAGCGCCTAGGATGGGCCTAAAGGCTGCCACTTGAAAAACCTCACCCCAGGTTTTGCCCTGAATGCCCTAGTATACTTTGACCGCGGCCCAATTAGTAAAAAGACCTTATTAGACGTGACGTAACATATTTGGTATCAAAATGTGATCGCGCGTAATTACATCCATCGTATCCATTCATATATCACACAGGAAATAATATTTTATAGCGTATATTCATATATGCAATATGTATGTGTAGATGTAGAAGATAATTCACATTAACAATTATTTACGACTAATCAAATCTTAAATAAAAATTTACGATTCGATACAAGTTTAATTTTATTAATACAGGTTTAACCGTTGTAGGCCTAATAATGCAAATGGCATTGATAACACTTCAATTATATTAGAAGCTTAGTAGTTTATACTCCTACTCCCAATTAAATGCCTGGGATTTAAATCCGGATGTGGTTAACCAATGAATTTCCGTCTTTCGTTAATCAAATTGGAAAAAGTGACTGTTGCTTATTCGAGACGTGTCACTTAACAGGTAAAACATAACAAAACTAGTTAGAAGATGAAATGACAACTTAACCTAACTCATAGTCTGTATAAGACTTAGTAATTAAAGATAAGAAAATCATAATCTTTTTTTTAAGAGCTTAGGTGACAAGGCGAGTAATTCATGCACCTGATGGTAAGCGACAGGCCTGCCCATGTCATTACAGTGTAATTACATTGGCAACATTGCCTTTTAAACGGGAACAGTACTGTTTCCACGTTGCTTGGCGGTTTAATAACTGGCAATATAGTGGTTCCATCCCAGTCGGACCCTATCTGTCGATTCAATCTGTCGTATTAAATAGTTTTTTCATTTATTTATTTAGGACCTCTGACTCTATAAAAGATGAAATAAAAATTATCATCAAATTTCTGCTAATCCTTCAAGCATAAAAAATTATTAGACTGATAACAATCGGTTATAACTTTATATTACTTACTGGCGACATTCCAACAATTAACACCGTTCACGATCTGACGCGGTAAATAAAATGCGAAATTATTGTTTTGTTCTATATGTTGTAGTATAAAGTGTACTCGGTAAATAACATGCTAAATTAAATTCAGTGTAGAAACACGCTGCTAAAATGAGTTATATTATCCACCGAGTAATAAAACCAGGTCGGATTCGCGTCTGTTTGCTTGCTTACGAATGTCGCTCGTACGACGTCTGTCAACATTGGGCTCATTAGCATCATTACAGAGCGTACTTCGTGGCCTATTCCCACAGTTCACGATAACGTTGAAATAGGTGCGGTGTGGACGTACGACAAGGTACAGCTATTATCGCTGCTAACAAAATAAACCCAGTTTCATATCTCACTAGAGATCGAGAACGATAGATTGTTTTATAACAAAAGATATTTCTGGGACATGTGATCTCTATGGAAATGCTCTAAGGAGTTATGACAAATTCGTAAGTTATAAACAGAAAGTCGTACCATTTTTAGCAATTTTCGTTAGTAGGAATCAAATTTTCATGTTTTTGCATAATGAAAGAAAAAGCTGATGAAAATTAGTTCAGTTTCAAATTCAACAATTTGCCCGTATAGCTGTAATATAGGCTGTCACATTTTGTTACTATGACATTTTGTTATTAACGTTAATAAATTACAAATTGGGTTTTTTATAACCTCACAAAACCATTTATAAAAGAGTTTGGGCTTGAATTGGGAATTATTTTAACCTTTATCACTTTGATCATTTTACACTTTTTCATACATCGTTTGAAAAAAGAGTTGCCAAATATTGCATAACTATGCAGAGAATTTCCGAACGTTATTGATTGCTGTAACTCGAAATTTTAAAGCACAAGCGATTCATTTTTCATCCAAACCAAATCTTATAGACCATAACGAGCGCTGCGGTAGAGCGAAACTTTTATAGCATGTCCAATAGGAGTAAAAAGTTCGGAAATGCGGTCTTCGCTTCGTGCCTGCCGAGTCGTACCGAAAAATGACATGTCCGCTCCAGAACTAGCAGACGCCGCACTTTTAAAAATCGTTTTAAAACTTGAACAAAACCAGAATTAAAACTTCCAACGTCTTGTTTCCCATTAGAATATCAAATTGGACTTACTAAAAACTGAATCACTTTCAAAAATTAGTTAGTGGTAGTACCACGCCATTGTTTTTGAAACGTCAAACAGAAATAACAGTAATTTATTCACAGTGATGCTTTAACGTTTTGACGGCCGACTTTTAGCAAAAGTTACTGGGTTAAAATATCCATATATATACCATACCATACCATCTCACATCTCTCTCGAGCATGTGCGCTGTGCAACCCAAAATGGATTTTTGAACTACTGCAATTCAAATTACTGCGTGACACTAATATACAAGCGTATCTTTACCATTAGGCCCAAGACTTACACCTCGCTACTCTATTTTTAAAAAGTCTATGGTTCCGCATAAACACAATTATTCTGAACCACAAATCAAATATTCCTATTGCGTAAAAAGTGCTGACTTTTAGAAAGTACCACGGTCTCCGAAAAAACGGTATAGAAGTTTTGGTGCGCGTTTTGGTGTTTCGTTGACAAAATGATTTAATAGACACGCAATCAGCCAACCTTATACTCTCTCCGAAAAACTGATAACACAACACACTAATTTTGTGGATGTATAATAGAGGCTATAGTCAATACAATGATTATGCAGAAACACTTTAGGAGAAAGACACTGTACTTTGATAATTATGAATGAAATCATGCGCTACGCTCGCCTCATTTTCTATTAATTAATTTAAACAAATTGTAAATCTTCCGAACATCATTGGTACCCAATAAGATTTTATTCCTTTTCCTATTCTTATTTAATACCAACTAATAAATTTGTGCCTATC